>JAJAQA010000002.1:3471013-3721013 GCA_021464565.1 Rutilus rutilus | reverse complement strand
TCCATTTGTTTCCATTGCACTGGACAGTGAATAAACCCTCTCAGATAACTGTCATATGGAGGAGCTAGCCTACCTGCAAGTGCATTAATAACTTTACTTCATTTATACTTGTATGCTTTATGGCTGCAATATAAGTTGCAGGATTCCACATCTACAGAAAGGCCTACAGAAGAGTCTGCACAGACAGAGGACACATAGGCCTACAGGTGGGCAGTGTAGAGACAACGTCTCCTTTTTATTTGTTGCATGAGGCATGTGTCTAATATCTCTTGACCACTGGCTTTTCTTTACAAAGAACAACTGAAATAAAACTCAAGGAACTAAGCATATGTGTCTTTTATTAAACATTTAATGAAAAGTGTGTTTTTTTGTGGCAGTGTTGTGTAATATGGCACATGCAACAATGTCACAGGCCCTGTCAGGTGTGCAACCCTCAGACACTGAAATCTTCCCTTTAGCCAAAGTTCATTTCATTGTGTGCCCTTGTCCTGGCCAGAGCTGCATTGTAACTGGTTTGGGTCAGGGAATGGGGTCATAAACACCTGTCTGCAGGAACATGTCATAATCACCTATGAAGAAATGCAGTTCTGTTAGGATCAGCATAAGTGTATGTAATACAGTAAGCTTGATATTTAATTGTGGAACTTTTCTTACCACTTTCAAATAATGTGCATAAATGTGAATCTCTGAAAATGCTTCAGTCATGCACAGATCCTGGCCATTTTGCTTTCACATTTGTGATATGGAAGATTTTAGTCAACTGCCTTTTTTTATTTGATATGATATCACTAATCTGGAATATTAAGAATCACAATAGTAACTGGGCTGCACATTTACATTGTGAACCCCCTTTCTGTTCACATAATCCCCTTCATTGAGGCCTTGATGGCAGTCTATGGTCTAGCCTATAGTCTATGGTACCAATCACGTTAGTGAAGCCTGAGTGACATATACTGTAATCGGCATGGTCATGATTGTATGATCTTCATAAAAAATTATGATAGCCTTAAAAAAAAAAAAAAAAACTTTACAACATTGGGTCTTAAGTGGCTTGGAAATGCCACAAAAAAACCTAAAACTGTTTTTTAAACCTAAAAGCGACAAAAAACGAGAATCTCACGAACCACGAGAAAAAATATATATCTCAGAAAGTGCACTATCGCGCTGCGCTGGACTTCCGTATCAGCTCCGCTTATGAAGCTGGGATCTAATCCTGTTAACATGAAATAAGCTGTTCCCGAGCAGGTTTAAGCTTGCGCACCTGTTGCTATGACAGCAAGTCCAGGATGAGCGTTGAAGAACCAAACAATCCAAGATCATGCCAAATCGTCAACAATCAACAATTTCCTCTATATAGTGTTGATATGGCAACTAGTAAATACTCTTAGTTTCGTCTTGCTGGTGTAACGAGTTATAATAAGTACAATCCAAGCTTAATATATTGTTGGTTTTTCACTAAAATCCTTATTATTTTATTAGTGATTTATTTCTGTTTTTCTTTGAGCAATATATGTTGATTCTGTGATTCACTCTCTAGAGACTTTTATTTTGACATATTTTTCTGCCGCTGTCCTGGTGCCATTTTGAGTGTGCGCGCGCGCCTCTCTCCAGTTCGCATTGCACATGCTGGGGAGAGGTAAGCGTTTTTCAGAGCTCTTCAATTTATGAGCAAATTAAGTTTGCAAAGTGTGTACATTTATTTAATAACCTCTTGTAAACAGTATGGAGACTGTATAGTGTTGTTTTGTTGTTTGTTATGATCTGTATTAGCTAGTGATGGCCAGATCGAGGCCTCGTGAAGCAATTGAAACAGTTGAACCAAATGTGCCATATTGTTTCGAGGCTTCGAATCAATCCGACACCCGTCTCAACGGTGACACCTAGTGGTCACTTGCAGGTGTTGATCTGAAACAACCTTGACGAGCCATTAAAAAAATGTGTTGTTTTTTTATTATTATAATTTTCTAATATGTGAAGATTGTAACCTATAGGCTCCTCACTGTGCATTTTGGTCTTGCAAAATGAATATTAATAAAAGAAATCAAGCCACAATGTCTCACTTTTTTAGAGATTTTTATTCAAAAATATTCATTTCTCTGCTGTGGAAGGACTTAGACTACTTCTTTTTTTACAGATAATTTCTCCAGCCTTTGAAAAAATCCTCTCACAAGGGACACTTGTTACTGGCATGCAAAGATATATATATTTTTTTTTTTAGCTAGGACATACAAATGAGGAAAGATTACTGCTATCTCTTTCCAGTTTCATTTAAATTCATGTTAAATTTAAATGCAAGCCTAAATAGCCTATAACTAATCAAATCGCACTATGTCACTATATCACCAAAAATCCGCTATCTCAAAATCAAACTCCTCTCACAAAAACCCACGAGGTCAATATGCGTTGATTTCACTTTTATACAGATGTGCGACTGTGTGGTCTGTTCCCGACCGTGTCAATCAAACGCTGATTCGGCGGACCACACCTGATGAAACACTTAGTGAAACACTTCGAGGCTTCGTTTGGCCATAGTCACGTGACATAGGTGTTTTGAATCACGCTTCGGATCAGTGTTTCGAAACATCTGCGCTTCGGGATCTCGCAAAGCTTCGGAACGACTGTTTCGCGTCAGCCATCCTTAGTATTAGCAAGGTTTTGAGTCATTAATCAACTAACTAGTGTTGTATCATACAGGTGATGCAATAATGAGATGCTCACATGTCATTTATCAACTTTATTGATGTTGATCCACAGGTATTTCACTTTTATTGTGTTTTACATTCCATAATGTTATGTGTATTTTGCATAATTGTTACACGCCAGTTCGCATTGCACATGCTGGGGAGAGGTGATGCACTAATGAGATGCTCACATGTCATTTATCAACTTTATTGGTGTTGATCCACAGATGGTGAGAAGTCCATGTTGGGCGTGACTGTTAATAAACATCCCCATTTTGATGAACTGCAGTAACGGTGTCCTGGTCCTTCTTATACACAACGCAGAGAGAGAGTATCGTAACAGCGGTCAGCTGCAGACCGGTTACACTGGCATGTGTGGAAGTATTTAAACCAACCCAGCTAACATGAGTCCAGCGGGACAGTGGCGGACCACCGGTGGGAAATATATATATTTGAGCCCCTTCAGTCTTCCTGCCGTTGTTTCCTGCCCCCTTCTCTGTCAGCAGATCCTTCAAAAATGTTGAACCCACTTCTTGGAGGCTGCCTTCTGTTGCCTCTCTTGTAGCGGCTCTTTCTTATCGCTCCTGAAATCACAGAAAACTGGTCATTAGTTTTTTAGTTCATCATTTGCCTTTCTTCATATATATATATATATATAGGCCTACACTGTTAGAAAATCTGTAGAAATTACAGTATTACTGGCAGCTACTTGCCAATAACTTACTGTATATTTAAATTGATGTTATTTACTGGCAACAATTTGTTCAAAATTAAATGAACATTAAACATTAACAAGTCTTTGTCTTTACAGAATAAAACTATAAAATAACAGCCTCGTGCAAAGCATTCTGGGAACCAAAATCTGAAGGAAATAAAACAGAAAAAGGTTGATGAAGATTTCTGGTTCCCAGAATGCTTTACATCAGGTTGTTATTTTATAGTTTTATTCTGTAAAGACAAAGACTTGTTAATGTTTAATGTTCATTTAATTTTGAACAAACTGTTGCCAGTAAATAGCATACATTTAAATCTACAGTAAGTTACTGGCAAACAGCTGCATAACTACAGCACATGTTTACAGTGTACAGTATAGGCTACCTGTCAAAAGAAACATGTAGAAAAAAAAGGTGCCCTGTTTCAAAGTCCAAATTGTCTCAAGAGGTAAAATGTGTGTTCCAGAAATGTATTTAATTATAATAACTTAATGGCTAATAATATTAACTTACTGTGAACAATGTGTTTCAGTGCTAGCTGGCTGAAAGAGATCCTCTGTCCCGAGCCGGTCCAGTTACTCAGCCTGGACAGGTCATTGGAAAACATGCAGGCAAGCATCCTTCCTATGGAGTCCTTTATTGTTTTCCCCCCTTTTGGAGCCAAAAACCTCACCTGTAACATAAACTGACATAGTTATTGATCTTTGACTTCATAAGCATGAACAATATAATAGGGCCTATACACATGTACAGAATCTCCATTTTGATTCATCCCATTAAAGAATCAAGAGCCCAAATAAAGCTGGCCGAGGAGGGGCCAGTACGGGGACCAAATGCGCTTCAGGTGTCTTTCACTTTTAACGTACCAATGTCTTTGCCAGAGACCGAAATATATATTTATTTGGCATTCCTAATTCAAAGTAAAATGTTGTTTCATCCGTGATCTCTATCTCCGACTGCTGTGGGCTATCGTACAGTATGACCGGTACGGTTCCCTAAACTCGTGGCCACGAGAAATAGATGTCGTTCTCTCAAAATATGAAGAAAAATATATCGCTTTGATCTCAACATATGATCTGGAGGCCACGACATAATGATGTCCTTACCTCAACAAAATGATCTCGTGGCCACACGATATTATCACGTTCCCACGAGTATATATGTTGTGGCCACGACCAAACCAAGTGAACCGCACATGTCCCCTCCCGGTCACCGTACTGGCCCCTCCTTGGCCTCCCTAGTCAAATTAGGATTTTCAGCCCCCAATGAGGGTATGATTTAAAAAAAAAGTTAGACTTTAGTTTAGGGTCTAATGCTCACTATTAAGTTTCATTAACATGCATATGGCAGGGTTTTATAATCACTGAGGTCCTGAATGTGAGGTAGGCTAGCTCGGGGTCTCTTCTCTGATCTACATATGTGCATTTTAAGGTGTTTTGAAGGCCACACACAAAAAAAAGGATAACAACAGCTTTAAAACCATGTCAATGGGTAGTCTGTCAGTGTAAACAACTGAAAGGTTGATTTATGAATCATTTTCTTAATTTACTGAAAGCTACTAACTTTATTAAATTCATTTACAATATGTAGGCTACACATTCATCATTGATCTTACGCCTAATACAGGGCTTTATCATTAAAGACGTCCTAAATTTTAGGTTGTTAGGGGGTTCCCTTTTTTTTTCTCTGATATGTGCATTTTAAGACGTTTGAAGGCCTAAAAAAGGATAATAAATAGCTTTAAAACTATGTCAGCGGGCAGTAGATTATTTTTCACTACCTGCTCTCTCCTCATCTTCATCACCCTTTCTTTTTCTCTCAGTCTCCTCATCTTGCCCTGTCTCTTCCCCTCCTAAACCTGAGCTTTTTTAATTGACTGAAGGCTTCAAATTGTATAGGGATAATACTCAATATGTACACATTGATTATACATATTGTGCCTAACATAATGAAAACAGCTAATGTGTCTTGTTGTCTCCTCACAATGACAGTAAACTAACTATTACATTCTATGAGTCACGTTACATTTTCAGTTCCCCTTTTGGCGCTCAAAATATTAAAAAAATATATAATAAATTAATTTATTGACATTGACATGTCTACAGGGGCACGGGTCTCCCTAGGCCCCCATGTAGAACCGCCACTGACACATGCTGTTTTTTAACATCTCTCTTTTTAGAGTGAGTGGTCAAAATCATGTCTGACCAAAATCCAAATGTCCCCCGATCTTAATGTCCTCCGATAATGATCCAAACTTACTCATGCTGTTCACTTTTCATAGAATCAACATAGATTAAATAAGAAAATAACATTCTATTATTATATTATATTACTTTATATTATTTAAACATACAAATGAAACATATTTTTAAGTTTTAAGTTATATTCAATAAATATAAGTGCAGTGATACAATGGAAAACTGTAAATTACCTTGATTTGCAGCCAGAAAATCTGAAGAGGGTCTTGATGCTTCTGATTCTGCATTAAAACACAATGCTTGGTTAAAAACAATGTTAACCCTTGTGTGTTGTTCAAAAACCTATAACACCTGTGATGTTCCCGGTCAAAATTGACCGGCCTATAAAAAATAGCTTCTAAATCACTTGTTATGCTATATTATCACCCAATATTGGATTCAATCTTTTTTTTCCTTTTTACATTTAAGATATTATGATGGACGTACCTTCAGGCCGGTAAACGGTGAGCCTCTGGGATAAAGAAGAGGACTGGGGTTCTGTTCAGATCAAAGTAAAGCACATTTATTTGTCTTATACATCAGAGTTCACACATCATTTTACTTCCAAAGTACTTCCAGGAATACTTGCAAACATTTAAAGGACTGCCACAGTGCAGTGCTTCACTGTATTGATAGATACATGCTATTAACCTTGTATTGCTGCCTTATTGGTGCTGTAGGCTGCTTTACATCCTGCTCCTGTTTTTAAAAATACAATAGTACATAATTAATTATTTAGCAAAATGCTGTGATAGCTAAACTTTGTTATTCAACTTAAATCAAGGGGCACTTACCCCCAGCAGAGAGGGATGAAGAGGGATGGGAGGATGCTCTTGGGGATGCTATTGCAAATTGAGCAAATAACAATTAACAAAATGTAAATGTGTACTGTTCGTGAAAATTAAAATGAATATTTGCACATACTTTTTTTAGCTTTACAAAAATCCTTTTTTGAGGCAAATTTGGGGGGCTTTGGTGGTTGAGGGAACTGATTATTGTCAGCATCATCAGACTCCTCAAAATCTATTTCATTAAATTTAGGATTTCGTCTGGGAATAAAAGCAAGCATGAAGTAATTAGAGGCTAAATTGTAGTGTTGCGGTTCCATATATCTCAAACAATAAATCTTACTTTCTCTTTCTTTGATTTGACTCTGGCTCTGTTTCAATGCCAGAACCCTTTTCAGCCCGAATCAGGCATTCATGGGCCTTCTCATATGTATCTGAAAGTATTTTATTTTTATTAATTGCTTTACATTTGCAAAGTATACATTTATTATTTGAAATCAATTTAAAACACTCACTTTTCTTTTTTAGTAGATCAAATGTGTGTATCTGCCATGTGTCAGTGTTTGGCTTTTCATGAAACATCACTGCCTTCTTTAACCTCTCTTGGCTCTTGTATGGAGGCCAATAACATCCCTCCTTGGTGCACCAGTTTTCTGGGATGACCGCTAAACTGTCCTCTTCATTAGGAAAATTGACTACAGCATACATTGAACTGTGATTAAAAAAAGTGCAATGGGTCAATCAATTTCACAAAATATTTCACCAACTCAATTTCAACATATATTATAATAGGGCTGGGCGATATGGCTGAAAACTGTATCACGATATAAGTGTTTCATATCGGTCAATATCGATATTTTTTATGACCTATTTAAAATAAGGACCAGGAGAAAAATATATTACATTTAAACATTTTTATTTTAAACTAAAACGATTAGTTCACCTCAAAATGAAAATTTCCTAATCATTTATTCACCCCAATGCCATCCAAGATATCCATGTCTTTCTTTCTTCAGTTGAAAAGAAATGAAGTTTTTTGAGGAAACAATAGCAATAGCAAATTAGTTGAAGTCCATTATGTGGAGAAAAAATACTTCATATTGACAAAAAAGCAGGAAAATATAAGGCGCACATATCATGACGCGGCGACAGCACGTGTGATTACCCCTGTAACGGGACTTAGGACATCATTCAGATATAAAATGTATGACAAATAAGGGCGTGGCTAACTTTGATTGACAGCTTGATTGACAGCTGATAACGAGCATATGTTGTGCCGAGTGGAATTCCTGAAATTTGACGTCTCAGCCATGATCTGACACAACACATCATACCACCTCTGTATCATTTCTGAACATTGAAATTCAACATTGAACCATACCCCCCAAAACCGTTCTTCAGAAACGATACAACGACATGCGCAACCAAACTGTTACATGATTGGCTGGTAGCGTGTCACTCCCTACGTTGCTAGGTTACCAGAGAGTGAGTGCCTTTGTTCATGCAACCAAAACTTGCTTCGCAACCTCTGGTTTCTTCCGACGAAGAAAAAAAAAAATTAACGTTTTATCGAACGCATTTTTTATTGATATTTATTACATGTCTATCGCGATACATATCGTTATCATTTTATCGCTCAGCTCTATCTTAAAAAATACAAACCTTTTTACAGATAATTGTAGGAGTTATACTTTATTTGTAGTAGTTAAACTTTTTACAGAGCTTTTTTTTTTTTTTACAGGTGCCAGATCCTACAAATGGAGTAATGGCAGACCAGCAAAGTCCTCTTTGCATGGAAGAAGCACAAACTTGCGTAGCACATTTGTGGCTTGGGTGAAAAGGAGTTCATCCTTCAGTCCAGAGAGAAGGAAAATGTCTAGCTGTGATGATGGCAGGGGATAGACAAAAAGATCGGTCTTGTTCCTGAATGTGGTGTACTAGGGATGCTCATATTGACCGTTTAACCGTTAACCGAAAGTAAAAATTTTGACCGATTAATACTATCAGTTAAACGGTTTAAAACGTTTTTTTTTTTTTTAAGCTTATTTTTTTTTTTAGTTTGCTGCATGGTTTAAAAATAAAATACTATATAGCTTAGCCTATATTTATTAACTCACGGAGCACGTAGACACGCGCAACCACACACGTCTCTAGCGAGACGTTACCTGTGTATTCCCGGGACATCGATCCGTCCCATAGGAGAGGGTGTTTCCTGCCGCGGGTCTAATGGCGTGTTCACACCAAACGCGAATTTAATTATTTGCGCGAGTAGATTACATACAAAGTCAATGCAAAGACGCGAATGACGCGAATTGGGCGACGCGTTTGCCGCGAAAGCTCGATAATCGCCTCAATCGCGTCTTCCGCGCAAGACAAGTTGAAAAATTTCAACTCGAGCAGAAAATTCGCGTGAAGAGGTGAAATTCACCGAGTTGAGTGCGCCTCTGGATGGTGATGTGAACCCAGACACGTCGGCGTTTGGCTTTCCTCCGTATTTGGGACTTCCACAACAAGTACAGAGCAGCATATCATTTATTTCAGACATGACGGAAAAATTATGGCAGAAAGAAATTGTGTTGTTGTTGATGATGATGACACACTCCTTTTCGCGGTTTATTTTTATTCGCGAGTGACACGAAAAACAAGAAAAACATCCCGCGAGTAATCTAGAGCGAGTAACTAACGCGATGCGGATATACACTTCGCGTTTGACTGTCAACAGGCTGCGCTCCAGAATGACCCCACATCACGTTGATATGTTGCTTTTTAAAAAATAAAAATTAGACAAGGAGTTGAGGTAGGGCTGCTATTTTTATTTAACGAAAAATCTTAGTCTAAAGGAAAAAAAAAATCCGGTTTTTGAAAGCTTTGTTCAAACGGATTGTGTTTTCTTTTTGTCATCTTAATTTGTTAATTATTTAAGTTTAAAAAATATATTTAGTGTAGGCCTATTTTGTTTTTTTATTTGTATTATTTTATTCTGTTTTTCTCTCACTGTCAGAAATGCTGCAGGTGCGTGAAATTTTAAACTGAATCCAGGTTCTGCTGTTTGCACTTTGCACATTAAAATAAACCCTTAAAAAAAAAAAAAAAAAAAAAGTATTTTTTTAAAGGGTCACAGATACGCGTCAATTTTATTTGTAATCTTATCAGTTAACGGTTAATAATCGATTAAAGAGTGCCGGTTGTCGGTCGGGAAAATTAATCGAAATGAGCATCCCTATGGTGTACACAATGAAAGTTTCTCCATGTTCCTCGACCACCAGGTTTTGCACTACGACAACATCCTTGTTTGTCAGCTGGACACAGTTATTCCCACTGCACGTCTGCACAGAGAAGTGACTGAACTGCATTTTTGCATATTGTGCTTTCACATTTAGACCATTTGGGACTGGGCCTTTGTCATGTGGTTTTTGCAGAGTTTTCTCTGGATCTGACTGCATTGTTCGCATAGCCTCTCTTTCTGACAGTCTTCTTACGACTTGTTCTAAAGGCTTGTTTGGTTTTCTTATCATTCTTTTAATTTGGCCAAGGAAATTCTAAAAGGGAAAGCAAGAAATGTTGTCAAGTACACCAAATGCATGTACGTCGTGAATCAAATGAGTTAAGCAATGCATGTTGTAAGTGATGGTTTCTTTCCCATACAAGCAGCTGCAGTGGTTCACAAACAAAACCAGGAGGTTTCCAGCATAGTCTGCACACAAGGATGGACTGAGAAAGATGGTCATAGCCACTGCAAGCAGCATGAAGTGTTCATACATTGCCTTAGGAATGTTTGTACAAGAGAATTCTGTAGCCTTCCAGCGGTCTGACTCGAATAGTGATCTTGGTTTTCTGCTCATTTCTGATGGAGCATGAGGCCGTAGCTAGTGATGTAGTACTCGAGTCCGGTCTCGAGACCGATTTCTGCTTTCTCGGACTCGACTCGGACTTGTTCTTACAAAGACTCGGTCTTGACTCGGACTCGGCATAGGCGGTCTCGTCCCCATCACTAGCCGTAGCTCTGTCAGTTGTGCAGAAACGCTTCTGACAAACGTTGGGCCTAAACGAGTCTTCAGTGGCCCTTTCTGCCATAGAGAGATTATTTTGCGTGTAACCCCCAAACATACAAGGTGCATGTAGTCGAGAGGAAATGATGTCACCAAACCAATGGACAGTGATTCTAAAGGTGTTTTCCCACTGTAGTGTGAGTCCTCAGAAAAAGACTCAAAATGGTCATGGTTGGACCTCAGACAGGCTGTTGTTTCTGGGAAGGTCATACGGTTATTATAGTAAACTCCCTTTTGACTGCATTTCTCACATCCATAGTGACCATCGTGACCTTTAGAATTTCTGATGAAGGCCCTTGCTGGTGCGTCGCAAACAATGGCAGAGATCTGGACTTTAATATTGCTGTCTTCACAAAAGAAACCTTCCTCATTTCCTCAACAAAGTCTTGTAAGTAATCAAGACTGGCTGGTTTCTTTCCCCCAAAAAACATCCCAATGACAAATGGTAACTTGTTTGTCTGGACCCCGTCTTTGTAGTTTTCTACTAGGCCTAAAATAGGCCAGAATTGAGAGTTTGAGCTCTTGTATAGAGGAAGGCCATCTATATTGACCTGCAGGGACACGGACTCGGACCACACTTGATGATTTAATGTCGTGAGTTGAGACAACAGACCATGTTCAATTCCAGCATGAAGATAAGTCCCCCCAGAGACTTCTTTGATTTCCACCAGTCCGTGAATCTTTAGGAAGGCCTAATTCAGGTAGTTTGGTACACAGAATCCTGAGTAGTTCAGTCAATGATGAATGTGGAATTTGTTTTCTGACTGCCCAATCAGAAAGCAATGCTCTGATATCCTCCTCCTCCTCCTCCTCATCTGTGCTTTCATCATTGCTCTCCTCTGTGTTCTCAGCAAAGCTCTCACTAGCTCTTCCCTCACTGCTGCTTAGTGTGTAATCATCCACTCTATTGTTGGAAGAGCCACTTGCTCAAAATTGCTTATGATACAACAGTCAAGTCTCTCAGTTTTTTCATCTGTTTCTATAGATGCCGATTTCAGATTTTGCAAGTCTTGCTCAACTCCTCTTTGAATTTGTCTTCGTTTACTCCAGTAACTGGACATGTTACATGGAGATAAACTTCTGAATAAATCTGTAAAGTAAATCAAATTATAGCATCAACAATACTGGGATGCTATCCTTCCTCTCTGCATATAAGGTGATTGCTATATTCTAGGATTCATTTTGAATCTTGAAGTGCGTTTTATTATTATTAGTTAAAAAAAAAAAAAAAATTGTTGTTTTTTTGTGATAGACAGCATGTGCTGACTGGAAGCGCCGGATCTGTTTTGATTCCCGCCTAAATAAGGTGAGTCAATTTTAATTCTTAACGGTTTAATAATTGTGATACTAAACTAATCTGTTCGAATTTTAATCCTGAATAATGGATTGGTTGCAGTTTTTGCACGATAGTAGCCGTTCAGTGGCATCGAGTGATTGTATTTTAAATGTATGAATTTGTTCCGCTCTAGGACTAATATTGAATTTAAAGTTCGCTTCATTAATGTTAAATATAAGTGAATTTGTCCTTTATCAACTCCTTCACTATCTTTATTGTTATTGTGTTTTCTTTAATTATAATGAACTATAAATTAAGCATTCATTTTAAAGTAAGGGGAAATCTATCCCCTATATCTATATCTATATATCAGGGCTGGACATTAAGGCTTGTCCGGGACAAGTGGATTTTTTTGTAGGACAAGTGGAAGAGAAAATGACTCGTCCCACTGGACAAGTTAAATTTCAAATAAAATAAAATGGCATGTTACTTCACGTTATGTGACACTCATGACGTCTATTTTAATGATTTAATTTTACAGATTTGAAACCAACACATTTTTTCCCCACAATCCGTTGAATATTCAACTATTAAAAACTAGCCGCATTCGTCAAGCGCATCATCTTACCCTTCACAGCGCGCTGTCATTTCTCCCTAAACCTAAACTTACCGCCAGAGTAGTCTCCTGAGTGGGAATGGCAAGTCCAAACTTTGCGTAGACCTACTTGGCATTGAGAAAAGGCTAACGTCTACGCTTGTCTTCTTGTGACAAACATGCCGAGAAGCAAGACCAAGATCTGCTGTATGTCATCCATTGTAGTTTACTATGTTCTTCTTCGCGCGAAAATTACGTCGATCGAAACACCACGCCTATCAAGTAATGGTACTGTTGTCAGTGTAAACGCTATCGAGATCATGGTTAGACCGACCCGTAGCGTACTGTACCGGACGGTACTGCTCAGTGGAAACCAGCCATTACACTATCACACTAAACTGTGTTTGAGTGTGTTGAATGTTGTAAGTTAGTTTGTTGGCTGTATGAGAATAGCAGTAAGCTAGATCAACATTAAAATAACATGTAGATCGTATTCTAACATTTCATCACGTTGAACTAAATAACATTGTTTAGTATATAAGCTTGACCTCGCTGCCTGCTGTGAGTGTGTTTGTTTGATTCGGTGCGATAAGCTCCGTCTTAGCCATATATTTCTTTGTTTTGAACCATCATTTTACTACCATTTCTAGTTGTTTATACTACTACATTTTACCCAACATCTCAGATTAACCTGACATCGCTAGCTTTTGTTATTAGTACTACTAGCACAACACGCTAGTAATTCGCTAGCCTGTTAACGCGCCACCCGTGCGCTCAGCTATTTTATTTATTTATTTTTCTCTCGCGCGCCCGCGCCTTTGAGTTCATAAAAAGCTCAGGTGAGTAAGAATCACTCAACAAACACGGTGAGTAATGTCTTGTCCTGTTATTGTCACCTGCACTTCATGTCACATGTTTAGTATAGGCTTCTCTGTTGACAATATAGGATTTATATGTGATAAATGTAAGGAGACAGTTAGGTTGACAGAGAAGATTTCAGAATTAGAAACACGCATCCAAACTTTAATTGAGGATAGTAAGAGTGCTAGTGCTTTAGATGTTTTGGATGCGCATAGAATAGTGCACACTTTACATGAGTCGGTTCTGGCTGAAGTAGAGCCTGTGCAGCCGGGCAAATGGGTGACAGTGAGGGATCGCTCTAGTCGCGGATCTAAAAACCACTCTTCCGTTCCGATTACCACAACAAATCGATTTGCCCCGCTCAGTGAAACACCCACTGAGAATGATTGTGCCCTAGTTATTGGCGATTCTATTACACGGAACGTGAAAATAGAGACACCAACCACCATAGTCACATGTTTGCCGGGAGCCAGAGCGCCTGACATCAAAGCAAATTTAAAAGTGCTGGCTAATGCTAATCGTAAATTCTCTAAGATCATTATTCATGTCGGCACTAATGATGTTCGACTCCGCCAGTCGGAGATCACCAAAATTAATATTAAAGAGGTGTGTGAACTTGCAAGTACGATGTCAAGGACTGTAATTTGCTCTGGCCCCCTTCCTGTTCGCAGGAGTGATGAGATAGTTAGTAGATTGTGTTCGCTTAACGGTTGGCTGTCTCGGTGGTGTCCGCTTAATAATATAGAATTCATAGACAATTGGAAAAGTTTTTGGGGCAAACCTGACCTGTTGAAAAGAGATGGTATTCATCCCTCCTGGGATGGTGCTGCTCTTCTATCTAGTAATATGGCTCATAGTCTTAGAGCTCAAACATGACAATCTGGGGCTCAGGTCAGGAAGCAGACAGACTGGCTAAACTGACCGTCTGCTAGCGGCCTCGCGTCACCCAGGTCAGATAAATCCTATCACATAGAGCCTCTTTCACCTAGCTATCATCATATAGAGACTGTGTCTGTTCCCCGAATTTGGAAATCCAAAAAACGTTTAAACCCATCTAAGGTTAAAAATTTAATTGATGTTCAACAAATAAAAAACAGCTATAATACAGACGAGCAAATGCTAAAGCTTGGGTTGCTGAATATTCGATCGCTTACTTCAAAAGCACTCATTGTTAATGATATGATTTCAGATAATAACCTAGATGTGCTGTGTTTGACAGAAACCTGGCTAAAACCAAACGATTACATTACTTTAAATGAATCAACCCCGCAAGATTACTGTTATAAACATGAGCCTCGTCTGAAACGCAAAGGGGGTGGTGTTGCTGTAATTTATAGTAATAGTTTCAAAACCACTAAGAAATCAAGTTTTAAATATAATTCTTTTGAAGCATTGGTGCTTAATGTAAAAATATATAGTGTAAACGATAAATCACGTTTGAGATTTGTGCTGGCTACTGTATACAGGCCACCAGGGCACCATACAGACTTTATCAAAGAATTTGCGGACTTTCTATCAGAATTAATATTGACTGCAGATAAAGTACTAATTGTTGGTGATTTTAATATACACATCGATAATGAAAAAGATGCATTGGGATTGGCATTTAAAGACATTGTAAATTCAATTGGAGTTAGACAACACGTGTCAGGACCTACTCATCGTCGTAATCATACTCTAGATCTAATATTATCACACGGAATAGATGTGGATGCCGTTGAAATTCTGCAGCAGAGCGATGACATCTCAGATCATTATCTAGTCTCGTGTAATTTGCATTTAGCCAAGGCTGCAAAGCCGACTCCGTGTTTCAAATATGTGAGACCTATCACTTCTGCTACTAAAGATTGCTTTATTAATAATCTTCCTAATCAGTTTCATCATCTCAGCATCTCAGATAGCTTAGAAGAACTAGATATTACAACAGAAACGTTTAACTCTCTCTTTTCCAGCACTTTAGACACAGTTGCTCCGTTGCGCTTAAAGAAGATTAAAGAAAATAGTCCAACGCCGTGGTACAACGAGCACACTCAGGCCCTTAAGAGAGCAGCCAGAAAAATGGAGCGCAACTGGAAGAAAACAAAACTAGAGGTATTTCGCATTTCATGGAAAGAGAGCTCGATTGCTTACAGAGAGGCTTTAAAAGCTGCTAGATCTGCTTATTTTTCAACCCTATTAGAAGAAAATAAACATAATCCTAGGTATTTATTTGAAACGGTGGCTAAACTAACGAAAAATAAAGCTTCAAGCACCGAAGTTTCCAAGCAACACAGCAGTAATGACTTTATGAACTTCTTCACTTATAAGATTGATAATATCAGGGACAAAATTATAACTATGCAACCGTCTACTACAGTATCGCATCAGGCAGTGCATTGTAGTCCCCCTGAGGAAAAATTTGATTCATTCATTGCTATAGGAGAGGAAGAATTTACTAAACTCATTAAATCATCTAAATCTACAACATGTATGTTAGACCCTATACCGACTAAGCTACTGAAAGAGATGCTTCCAGAGGTCATAGATCCTCTTCTTAATATCATTAATTCATCTTTGTCTCTAGGATACGTACCAAAAAACTTTAAGCTGGCTTTGATTAAACCGCTTGTTAAAAAAACGCAACTTGATCCTTCAGAATTAGTCAATTACAGGCCGATCTCGAAACTACCTTTTCTGTCAAAGATATTAGAAAAGGCAGTATCCTCACAACTGTGTTCCTTTCTTGAAAGAAATGATATCTGCGAGGATTTCCAGTCCGGATTTAGACCATACCATAGTACCGAAACAGCTCTCGTTAGAGTCACAAATGATTTGCTCTTATCATCCGATCGTGGTTGTATCTCTCTATTAGTGTTACTCGATCTTAGTGCTGCATTTGACACCATCGACCACAACGTTCTTTTAAATAGATTAGAACATTATGTTGGCATTACGGGAAATGCACTAGCATGGTTTAAATCATACTTATCTGACCGTTATCAGTTTGTAGCAGTAAATGATGAGATGTCTCATCGATCACAAGTTCAGTATGGCGTACCACAAGGCTCAGTACTAGGACCGCTGCTGTTCACTCTGTACATGCTACCCTTAGGAGATATCATTAGGAAACATGGCATTAGCTTTCACTGTTATGCCGATGATACTCAGCTCTATATTTCTTCAAAACCTAACGAAACTTATCAATTCACAAAATTAACGGAATGCATAGCGGATATAAAAAATTGGATGACTTGTAATTTCCTACTTCTAAATTCTGATATTGTTTCTAATTATTATTGGACAAAAAACTTCCTCACGTAATAACCTAGAATACTGTCTAACACTTGATGGCTGCTCTGTTAAGTCTTCGTCGTCGGTTAGGAACCTGGGTGTGCTCTTTGATACCAATCTTTCATTTGAAAGTCACGTGTCTAGTATCTGTAAAACTGCATTTTTCCATCTTAAAAATATATCTAAATTACGTCATATGCTCTCATTGACAAATGCGGAACAATTAGTTAATGCGTTCATGACCTCAAGGCTAGATTATTGTAATGCTCTACTAGGTGGTTGCCCTGCACGCTTAATAAACAAACTACAGCTGGTTCAAAACGCAGCAGCTCGAGTTCTTACCAGAACCAGGAAGTATGACCATATTAGCCCGGTTCTGTCCACACTGCATTGGCTCCCTATTAAACATCGCATAAATTTTAAAATATTGCTGATTACTTACAAAGCACTGAATGGTTTAGCTCCGCAGTACTTGAGCGAGCTCTTAACGCATTATAGTCCGTCACGTCTATTGCGATCTCAAAATTCCGGCCAGTTGATTATACCTAGAATATCAAAATCGACTGCTGGCGGTAGATCCTTTTCCTATTTAGCACCAAAACTCTGGAACAGCCTTCCTACCATTGTCCGGGAAGCAGACACACTCTGTCAGTTCAAAGCTAGACTAAAAACACATCTCTTTGACCTAGCTTTCACATAATACATTATAGACTTCTATAATTTAATGTTATGCTGCATAGATTAGGTCAGCCGGAACCGGGAACACTTCCCATAAATCCTGATGTACTTGTTACATCATGAGAAGAATGGCATCTACGCTAATTTTAGTGTCTGTGTTTATCCCAAGGTTTTTCCTGCAGCCTGCCGGATCCGGGCCGTATCCAGATCTGACGAAGGACCTTCACCTGGACCGATGACAACGCAGTGCTGAAGTGCCAACTAGTCTCTCCCTATGGAGGATCCCACTACCACTCTACAGATAAGGCGTTGTCGGGAAAATTCGTCTCGCGGTCCTACCCCAAAGCAACAAATAAAATAAAATTCCTTATCAAAATTTATAAGGAAAGACAAGTATTTTGTTTAGGCTTGGCTTGTAGGGAATTCCAAACCTGCGTATATTCTAACGCACATAACTATAGAACCCATTCTAAATGCGCATGTGAACGCCATCAGCGTTTCTCACAGATTCGCGTTTAAAGTCTGTGTAGAGAGAATGGTGTCGTCTTAGCGGCCCCTAATTTAATAACAAATGATCATTGCGACGGAACCAAATCAATTAAAACTAACTTTAGATGGAAATAACTTAACTCTGCTGTAAAGCCGAAACAATCTGTTACCTTAAATTATACGCTTATCTCTGTAAAGCTGCTTTGAGACAATCTACATTGTTAAAAGCGCTATAGATTAGATTAGATTAGATTCAACTTTATTGTCATTACACAAGTACAGGTACAAGGCAACGAAATGCAGTTTAGGTCTAACCAGAAGTGCAATAGCAGCAAGTGCAGGATATACAGTGGTTCATAAGTGCAGAACATGGATATGTACTGAATAAATATAGAGTTGAATACTATTATAAACAAAAATTTACAGATAGATTGTCCTATGAATATAGTATACAGATAACTATTACTGTGAACAGAATTTACAGCTAGATATGTACTGAATATAATAATATACAGATGGCTATTACTATAAACAGAATGTTTACAGATAGATATGTACTGAATATAATATACAGATGGCTGTTACTATAAACATAATTTTACAGATAGATATGTACTATGAATATATATACAGATGGCTGTTACTATAAACAGAATGTGAGCATAATATACAGATGGATATTACTATAAACAGAATTTTACAAATAGATATATGTATAAGTTAGGCTAATGAGCAGTATAACAATGGATTTAAAGTAGTGCAAATAAAGTTTGGACAGAAGCTATCCGAGTGAGTGCAGTGGAAAGTAATTGCATATTACAGTTAAGGTACGATATTGCAATGTATATATAACAGTCGGTACTGTAAATAAACAGTCGGCAGTGCAAATGAGCATATTCCAGTCAAGGTAGTAGTGCAAGATGCATATGTAAACAGTTGTTACTGTAATAACAGTCAGCAGTGCAAATGAACATTATAGTATTGCAAATAACAAAATGGAGGCAGGTGTGAGGAGGGAGAGGAGAGTCAATCAGTATATGAGGGGAGTGGGATCAATGAGGGTTGGAGTTTAATAAAGAGACAGCTCTGGGGAAAAAACTGTTCTTTAGTCTGCTGGTCCTGGTCCGGAGGCACCTGAAACGCCTGCCGGAAGGCAGGAGAGAAAACAGTCTGTGGGCTGGGTGAGAGGAGTCCTTAAGGATGCTGCGAGCTCGATGCAGACAGCGTTTCCTCTGGATGTGCTCGATGGCAGGTAGTGGAGTCCCAGTGATGCGCTGGGCGGTTTTCACCACCCGCTGCAGTGCCTTGCGCTCTGCAACAGAACAGCTCCCATACCACACTGTAGCACAGTTGGTCAGGATGCTTTCTATTGCACAGCGATAGAAGTTCACCAGGATAGTGGAGGAAAGCTGATTCTTCCTCAGTGTCCTCAGGAAGAAGAGGCGCTGGTGAGCCTTCTTGACCAGGCTGGAGGTGTTGGTTGTCCAGGTCATGTCCGCCGAGATGTGGGTCCCCAGGAACTTGAAACTGGAGACACGCTCAACAGCCATTCCATTGATGTGGATGGTGTCGTGTGTGCCTCTTGACACTTTCCTGAAGTCCACGATGAGCTCCTTCGTTTTGGTGGTGTTGAGGAGCTGGTTATTTTCGGTGCACCATGTGGCCAGGTGCTTGATCTCCTCCCTATAGGCAGTCTCATCGTTGTTGCTGATGAGACCAATCACCGTAGTGTCGTCCGCAAACTTGACGATGGAATTAGATCCGTACACAGGCTTGCAGTCGGAGGTGAAGAGGGAGTAGAGGAACGGGCTTAGCACACAGCCCTGTGGTACACCAGTGTTGAGTGTGATGGATGTGGAGCAGTTGGAGCCTGATCGAACATTCTGGGGTCTGTTGGTCAAGAAGTCCAAAATCCAGTTGCACATGGAGGTGTTGAAGCCCAGGTCTCCAAGTTTGGCTATTAACTTAGTTGGGATGACAGTGTTGAATGCTGAGCTGAAGTCAACAAACAGCATGCGTGCATAAGTGTTCTTATTGTCCAGATGTGTGAGCACAGAGTGCAGTGCCATGGAGACTGCATCCTCTGTGCTCCTATTGCTACGGTAGGCAAACTGGTGTGAGTCCAGTGTGGATGGTAGAGAGTCTTTTAGGTGTGCCAGGACCAGCCGCTCAAAGCACTTCATTACGATGGGTGTGAGTGCTACAGGGCGGTAGTCATTAAGGCACTTCGGGCTGGAGTGTTTTGGCACTGGCACAATGGAAGTGCATTTAAAGCATGTTGGTACAGTTGCTTGGGCAAGAGACAGGTTGAAAATGTCTGTAAAAACCCCAGCGAGCTGCTCCGCACATGCCCTGAGTACGCGTCCAGGGATGTTGTCTGGTCCAGCAGCCTTGTGCGCGCTGATCCTGCTCAGTGCATTGCAGACATCTGTGGAGGAGAGTGTGATCGGTGGGTGATCAGCTGAGGATTTGAGCTTGGTGGCAGTTTCTCTGTTGTCTCTTTCAAAGCGAGCATAAAAGTCATTTAGCTCGTTCAGGAAGTTGACATCAGTGGCTGCGGGGGTGGAGTGAGAGGGTTTGTAGTCACTGATGGCCTGAATGCCCTGCCACATGCGCCGAGGGTCAGCGTTGGAAAAGTGTCCCTCTATCTTAAGCTTGTAGCAGTGCTTGGCCTCTTTGATGCCCCTTTTCAGATTTGCTCTGGATGTGCTATAGGCTTGTGCATCTCCTATATAAATGAAGATGACTTGACTTGACTTGACTATAAGCTATTCAATTAAAGCCCATGTTGCAGGTTTTTTTTCTAATGTGAATACATCTATAAGCTAACACTGTTCTCTCGCCCTGTTCTCCTCACACCACAACTCACCGTTGTTCTGTCTAACCCTGGCCTGTCCTGCTCACTTGGCTTCATATCTTGATATCATCATATATATCAATTATATTAATTATATATATCATACGAGTAAACATTTAGGCTACAATTCCCCCAGCTTTCCGAGCTGTCGTTGCGATCCATTGCTTTCCTATTGTTTACTTTGACCGCTCTCCCTCATGTCACGTCACTTCCGGTTCGGCGGTTTTCAAATGCGGAAGTAAAATCGTACTCACAAAAACGACTCCAGAAGCCTAAATAGCGTTTTTATAAGTATATGTTTATATTTAAATCTAGTTCCTACAATATTTTTCTATACATTGGCTTACTGGGTACTCTAACCTGCAACATGCCCTTTAATTTATTTTGAATATTTCCAGGCTTCAGTCAGCGCTGCTGTGGCAGCTGAAGCAGCAAGAGAGGGTCAGGAAGAGATGTAGAGAGTGTAGAGAGAGATGTAGGAGAGGAGGAGGAGGACTGCTGTGGGAGAGCCAGCTAGGGCTGAAGCAACAGGTGAGATTAACAGCAAACACAGAGACCTCTAGAAGCAGGGCAGGTCAGAAAAGTAGATTTTGATTTCATTTTCTTTGATTGCTCTGTTTTTTAGGAATGTTTTGTCGACTATGCAGACACCCAGATATACAGAGATATATTTAACCCTTTTGTTGTGACATATATATATTGTTTTCCAAACTGTTAATCTCATTTGATTATGTGTTTCTGTGAGGGTTTTCTAACAGCTGAATTGGGGGCAGGAAAGAGCAGATGTAATAAACCAGATAGCCCGGGGAGATAACAAACACCTGGGCACGAGAAAGAATCTTAGTCAGGAATACAGGGTGTTGTTTAGTAAAAGTGAAGTCCCAGACCCCCTCCCGAGGGAAGCAGGAGATAATTTAGATTGTAAATGAAGGCCTTTTGGCTTCTCAGGGACAAAGAACAGCATGACCTGCCCAGGGGGGGTAGAAACCAGTCCATACTAGCTTGAGATATAAGATGTCTTTAAGGAAATTTACAGAAACTGGGAAAGGAGGAGTCAAGAATGTCAGAAACCTGTATAAAATGTCTATGTTTGAGTCCAGTAGGTTTTCTGTTTCACAGCTGGGTGGCTGCGGTTGTGAAAAGATTCCTCAAAGAATAAACACCTTTTCTCATTATTACACTTTTGCCTCTTAATGCTTCTTACACCTGTTGATGCTGTGTTTCTCATTGAAAATTGAAATTTGCTATTACAGCTGGTGTCAGAATAGTGGGATCCTGTGCGGACGCTTCTTCTCCTGGTCCTGAGAACGGATTTGACGGGAAAGTGCACGACCTCGGCAGCACCAGGCGGCCGTCTCATACCTCGACGGTTTGAGATAGAAACTCAACAGATTACGAGAGAGAGAGCCAATACCCCGCATTCAGGGCCAGTGGAAGAAAACTCCCACCAGGATAAAAAAAAATCTGTGACGATTGCGAGAAAAACAGAAAAGCATCTCTGGGTAAGAAACGGCAAAATTGTTTTATTGAAGTTGAGTGTAATTTGATAATTGTGAGTGAACGTGAACCATATTGGCTGAGTTTTGCTTTGGTACGAGCGAGAGGTGATTCAGATAATCACAAATTTTTGGGGAAGAAATTGATCTGACAGATTCGGATCGGTTTCTACCACACTTAGCTCGTTGGTGGACGGAAGTGCCACAGGTGATTCAGATAATCACAATTGCTGATTAATTAGTTTTACTCAAAAACTCTGTAACCTGAGGAAATCTCGTACAAGTGGACGGAAGAGCCACATCAAATCAATCGTACAAGTGGACGGAAGAGCCACATCAAATCAATTAAGTGAATCAGAAATTAATCGAGCGCTAGAAAGTGCCTATGGGAAGATTTTGAGTAGAACGTAATTACAGAAACCCGACCGATTTTGGGTGACGAAAGAAAATCGGGTCTGTTGAAGGCGTTTGACAGATACTGTAAGACACGTGTCGAAATTGTGAAATCCAGAAGGGAGATTCAGCCAAAATGGGGTCATCTAACAGTAAAGTAGATCATTTTTATACACCAATTTTCTGTTAAAAGAGAAATAATTATGGTGGTAAATGTAAATGTATTTCCCCGAGGCGGGAACCTTGAGTAAGATAAGACTCAATGTTGTAAAAGAATCAATAGAAAAGAACGAGGGAAAACAGAATGGTTGTTGTGTGTGTGTTAAACGTGTGTAAAGGACGCACACACGAATGCATACGCTGATTTACTTTCTGCTACCTGCAATGAAAAACAACAAAAAAAAAAAAAACGGTTGGAAATCTTTATGTGTGGCTGATGAAACTTTGAGCAAAGCTATGACTGATGATTTGAGCAGTGTTGTGAATGATGAGCATATGAGATTGTACAAAAGTAGCCTACAGAGTTTTCTGAAATGCCAATTTATCCGTTACTAGTCAGAAAGGGTTGTTGAAGTTTGTTCATGAGTGTAAAGTGTGAAAGGACAGTGAATTGTTGGATGGAACAGATGCAGAAGGAACTGGCATGTAGGGGAAGATAGGATGTTTTTCCTGATGGAAACAGTGAATTGTTGGATTGAACAGATACAGAAGGAAGTGGCATGTAGGGAAATATATAAGGAAAGATATAATTCATATTTATGAACGCCTGTTAAGTCAAATTAAGTTGAAATGGTATGAAATGAGTTTTAGATAAAATAAGGCATTGAGTATGATTAACAGGGATTAACATGATATAAAGATAAGGAATCATGTACGCAAATGTAAGCAAAACGGGGAAAAAAAATCTAATCTAATCTATATTTTAGAGATAAAATAATGATTGAAATGACGATGTGAATGCTTTATTGTATTAATGATATGAAAACAAGAGTATTGAAGAATAGATTGCCATATTTTTGTAACAAGAGTTGAAGGTGCAAGCGGCTAAGATAGCTGTCTGTGTAATTTAGAGACTGAGAATAATTAGGGAATCTTGTGGTTTCTGTGAAACAGTAGAGATAAGTAGGACTGAATAATTATAATACAATCTTGTGATTTATGTTGAATCTGCAAACTAACCATTTGATAGAAGAATAAGCTTTTAAAACCAGTGTTGATGAAATTAATGACACGTTAAAGTTTTAATACTGTATGAAGAGTAACTGAACAGTCCTGATAAATAGTGATATAAAAGAGAGCAAATGCTGTAAGCAGTTCTGCTCATGCTCTGAAGAGATTTGCAGATGATGTTTTGTAAAAGTTTGATTGTGATTGGAAAGATAAACAATAACTTAACTGGCTCCAAACAAAGAAAGTGCCAAAATTACACAAATTTAAAGAAAAGTCTGTGTTAATATGGGTTAGAAAGTAGATCAATGTGAACATGATGAAGATTATGATTCGGCTATTGTAATTGAATTTGCAAACAAGACTGTAATAGAAAAATACAGACAACTGCTTATCAGCGGCTCTGTTTACATTTTCAACACACTGCTTCGGGGGTGTGAGGTAGGGTGGAGATGTTAGAAAGATCAGAGTGATAAGACTGTTGGCAGAATAACAGAGAGTGTTTATTGCGGTCAGCGAGGTCATTCAGTGACTGTAAATGCCATGACTGTAAAAGTAAAATGATAAATAAAGTTGATTAGATGATATAGAGAGACAAATCTAATGAATGATTTATAATGATAATCAAAAAAAATGTATCACAAGCAGAGAGCGCAGCCTCAAAAGTTGAATCATAGAAGCAGATTGATAAATTCCTAGAGAAAACATTGAAGTCAGGTATTAAATTATGGCAATTGAAAACCTGACAACTAAAATTGAAATGAAATTTTAAACGTTATTAAGACCTAGAATAATTCTTATTATTTCTTTAAGATAAAATAAACAGAAGCAGTGTTACAGGATTAACAGTTGCTAAATGTAAAATGTGTAAAAGGCATTTGATTAAATAAAGGCTTGTTAATGTTGATTTTAAAAGATAAGAATGTGATTTGGCCAAAACAGGTTTGCTTATCTGAATCTGGCATGTGCTGTAACTGAAACTGCCACAGTTTCAGTGCAACAGAGACTGATTCTGAGTGGATATTTGTAATGTCTAAATTACAATACATGTAATTTATGCAAAAGATGCCTTAAGATGGGCTACAGTTAACCTGTTAAGCTGCAACCCCACTTTTGAAAAATCCCCAGAAATGACATACCCAAACTGAAACACATACAGCTCATGAACCCTTTGTACTAAAAGCACAAGTATGATCTCATTTGAAAGCTGACACCTGGTAGTTTATTGTAAATGTAGAATTAATTATTGTCATAATGAAAAAAATTGTTATAAATAGCTTCAAAGTTTTGTAAAGTTATTAGAAATTATTTTTTATGAAACATCCTCATGAAAATAAAATTGAAGTTGGCACTGTAGCAATCTAGAAATGCATTATAGCTAAAGCCACATGTCTAAACATTTTATGTTTAAAATCTGAAGATAATAAGTCCAAAACTCTGGATATAGTCCAATGTTTTTCAAGACCATGTCAAATGACTTTATTTTTAACGTCCTGGAATGTCACATGATCATGGCTCTTCTTCATGTTCCATATATGGACTATAATTGTGCATATAGCGCCCTCAGGCTATTGGTATGAATTAAAAAACACAGTATCAGAGTACCAAACGCTCATAAAGATTACATCGATGCATTTGGGTATAAATTCAATAAATATTATTCCTGTCTATAGAAATATGATGTAAATCTATGAGAATCTATCAATATTTCTCCAAATCTGCACATTTTTGAGCTAAAGCCCTGAGGCACGTTGTTTTGTTTATCGCTGTCATGACGACAGCACGGAGTTTTTTATGAATGAAAGCGCCTGACGCGCATAATTCATATTAAAGGTATCGACTCATTTTTTCATTTCATAACTCCTGACACAAATTAAGACATAACTGTCACTATGAGTTTCTCAGAATACAATAGTGGTCAAATACTGAAACTTGAGTATTATATCTTTTTAATTATGTATAGTTTGTCAAGGTATAACATTAAATCTGATAGTAATTTTGAATTAAATAAATAAATAACGCTTCAGTGCGCCGACGCACTGGCAACGCTTAACAGGTTAAAGAAAAGATGGCAGAAAAAGTCTGAAGTTAAAGGTTTATGAGAATGCAGTGTACCAGTCCTGATGCCTCAAGAGTCTCTCTATCATTCAATGTCAGCTGAAAGCTGTTGTCTGAGCCTGTGTAAAGCACAGTGTTTCAGTTGAACATCATAGATATGGACAAGCTAAAACAAATCATGCTACAGGCAGTTCAGATTTAACAAATTTAGAGGACAATTTGTAAATGTTTTAAAAGTAAAACTGAATGACTTTAAAGAAGTCTTTAAAATAATAATGCAGACCTTAAATGATAGAAGTGACATTTTTGACTAGTTTATTTTAGGACCGCTTCTTTGTCTGATTTTAGCCTCCACCATAAAACAGGGCCGATGGCTCCGGCTACAGAAGTAACAGTACACTGAATGTACGATTGTGATCTAAATTCACTGACTATAATCTAAGCAGGTTGCTACCTTTAAGATGATTAATGAATTTAAGTGATTAAATACTGTTGTTATTAACCTGTATCCCTGTGAACACTATTAGGTCCGAATGGCTCTGATGACTCTTGAATGCGCCTTTTCCTATAAGCTCCAGAAAACAACTGATTATGTTGAAGAAAACGGTCACAGATTCTGTGATGGTAAAGAGCGGTAACCAAGTGTGTACGAAGTGATTACCCCAGAGACGGGTAAGACCTTTTTTGGCCAAAAGGGCAACCTAAGACAGGGGGGTCACGCCACAAACACTGGGCATCTCCTGATGGAGGTGTTTTTATGTGAGATGGGTATGAGAGTGGCGCTGAATGACTGAGTGGCCACCAGCGTCAGCAAATCATTGAGAGGCGAGATGAGCTGTAAGAAGTTCAGTCTGCCCCAGAAAATGTGAGCCCCTATACCACTCACCAGAAACCGCGTTGATTGTATGGCTTGTTTTTCATCTTGACAAGCATTTTCAACTATGCCAGGGGACAACACCCTGAAGAAAAGACAATTATAGGTTAAGAGCTGATCTGAATGGGCATTCAAGAGCCAGCAGAGAGCATTGAACTAATGGTTATCTGTTGTGGAGACAGTAACAAAATTTTTTATTGTAATGTTAGTTGCCTGATGGGCAAGGAAAACACAGAGATTGTGTTGATGCTGAACTAATGTGTCAGTTCTGACTCCTGTAGATCATTAGACATGACAAAAGACCATTATAAGATATGGTGGTGGCTAAAGATGAGAACAACTTGTGATGAGTCAAGAGAATTTTCTGGAAAACAAAGGTTAGGCAAATTGAGTATTTAAGATAACCTTAGAAAAGATCATAGAACGATTGAATATGACTATGATTATTTTAGTTACAGTCCTAGGAGGCTGTTGAAAAGTTTATTTGCTTATAGTGAGATAGAAAGAGACTGCTTGGGATGGTACTCTGTCTGTTCTTCCCATACACAAAAGAAATATATTTTCTGGATATGTTTTGGAATATATGCAAATATTTGAAATTGGCCCAATAAATATATTTCATACTTATATTTCATATATTTTTGTTATATTTCAGAATATATTTCAATGTATTTTTTTTCTGTACGGGTCCCCAAAAGTGTCAAAAATATATGTGGCATATATTTCAAATACATTGAAATATATTCTGAAATATAACAAAAATATATGAAATATAAGTATGAAATATATTTATTGGGCCAATTTCAAATATTTGCATATATTCCAAAACATATCCAGAAAATATATTTCAAATATAATTCTTTTGTGTATGGGTTCTGTTATCAGTCAGCCAAAGAAAGCTGAAGCAAAGTAATAATTATGCACCAAAACAATCCAGCTGACCTTTCTAAAATCAGATGAATAATGAACAGACATGCTTTGAAACTGGTTAAGAGGCCATAAAAACATTAGATAAAAGATACAGGAAAATGTAAGGTTAAAATGTAATTTAAAATTTTAATATTTTTAGAGAAAAGATATGAATAAGAAATATGAGCAGTTCATAGTCAGGGATGAGTGTGAGTGTTAATTCATGTTTGTACAGTATGTGTTAGTTTAGGACAACTGTTCTGTCTGAATAGTGTGTATAAATGTGTCATTAACCTCTGGAAAGAGTGTTTTAGCATTATAGATGGTTTAAGGCAAATGACAAATTTGAAAGTAAGCTGAGGATTGTGAGTCAATCTGATGAGAAGGCAACACAGAACAGGATGAGCTTTAAGTTGATTGATCATCGAGCTCTGTCTGTTAATTATTATTTTGGTCATTTATGATGTGCAGTAGATTTGAATTACTTTCTGGACAGGTTTAAGTATTGATGTGTAAATTAGAATTGTGAAGTCGTAGATAGCCGTCAGTCATGTGTTGAGAAAAAGTTATAGATTTGACAGCAACAAACACGTAGGCTAAGTAAATATCAGATTATCCCAAAAAAACCCTAACAGTTATGTATTGTAAAAAAGGGAGATTGTTATTCGACTGACGTTGACGAAGTGTGCACACCACGACCTGACCTGACCAATTGATGACCTGGAGAATGTTCGTAGATGACAGTTGCTTAAAGGGACAATAAGTAGCTTTTTAGGTATTTTATTATCTAAAATCAATATTTTTATTCATAAATATGCCCTCAATGGTGTAAAAATACCTATGCCAATGATCAGACTAATCCTCGTAAACGAAGAATTTATTATCTTTATATACATGGGACGGGTAGGTCCACGGAGGCTTCCATGTAGTTCCGCCATCTTGAAAAACTATAATAGCAGAGAGGGACAAAAAGTACTAGGCCAACGCGTTTCCACAACGCGTTTTCGTTCAGAGCCAGCGTCACGTGACTGAAGCCAGCAGAAGCGGAGGAGCAGAGCAGAGAGAGGTGCTTGTCACTGCCGCGGCAAGTTTAAAAGGCTGCACTGCACAGTTATTTATACACCGTTCATTCATACATACATATGAGTCACAGGATAAGGAGTCCTCGTCATCGAAAAAGTCCAAAATAGACCGTAAAAGGAAACGTGAGCGGAGATTACAAAAACAAGGGTTAATGTCGGGATTGCTAATGCAGGAGAAAGCTTTCAAAAGAGATGCTGAAGTTGCCTGCTTTCTTCTCGACAGGTAAGTCAATGTTATGGTCTTAATTACAAGCTTTTTTTCATTGCTTTGTTGTGAACTTTATTATATAGACAGTAGAACATTTATAGTTATATCTATTTATCTATTCTATTCATAGTAAGTTAAACAGGCTCTTTGATGAATAACAGCTATTGAGTAAAGTAACTTTAGAGAAGGCACGGATGATGATGATATCTAACAATGCACGTACTTCAAAAATATAACGAATAAAGGCGGCATTACGACTAACTACCATAGTTAATGTTTTTCACAGTCAGTAATTTATACTGTAACATTCTTTTTTTCGTTGATTCAAGTTTCAGTTTGTTTTAAATAACTTAAATAAATAAAGGAAAACTGGAAGTGCTATTATAAGACATCCTGTCATAGCTTTTTGGTACATAACGGCAACCGTAGATGCAACGCGCATTTGGAAAAGTGAGGCGCTGGAGGGCATTATTAGTTTGAATGCAAAATACAGTTTCACCACTAGATGGGAGAAATTCCCACTTAGTGTCCCTTTAAGAGACCAAACAATAGGCTTGAAAAGCAAGAAACGCTGTGAAACTCGGGGCCGTTGCCTTAAAACAATTTGATAAGAAGATGAAATTGTGGCTTTAAGTAATATTTTTATTTCAGAGGCAGAGAAAGATGTCTAAAGGAAATTTGGCTGAAGAACAACGTTTGGGTTAGCAAACTTTATCCAAACAAATGTTACCAAATAAACATGAACTAGAGGTCGACCGATTCATCGGTCGGCCGATTGATCGGCCGATTTTTTGCATTTTTAACATAATCGGCATCGGCCAATATCCAAGTGTATCAAGCCGATTATTAGGCAGGCGCATCTGTGGGCAGCCTAGTGTTGTTGTTGTGGAACACGCGTTCGACGCATGCTGCGCCTAGAGTCATTCTCCAGCAGAGTGAGCAGACCTCATCCAGTGCTTAAGGAAGGAGCTAAGTTCCTTGGAGAAAACTCCTTTATATATAATTAAAAACTTTTGATATGTTACTGCCAACTTAGAGAAAAAACATGAATAGGCGACATGACGTTCGGCTACTTTGGATATTGATAGCGTAGTTGAGGTTGCATTAGCACAGCAGAAGGGTTGCGATCATGTCACAATAAGTAAGCAAGAATTTACAGACAGTGAATCTGAGACTTTTATTTGTTCTGTTTGTGTGTCTTATATTTGAGAGGGTTGTCACTCAATGCAGAGAAATAAGTAATAAAAAAAAGAGACCAACTATATGCTAGTGAAGGACTGGCTTTGCTTTGCTAGGGTTGGGTAGCTACAGACAGACCCAGTGCTAATACGGCACTGGTGCCTTAACGACCGTTATTTACCGGACAACGTGCATTTCTGTGCTTCATATCAGTGCTACTGTTATGCCTGTGCTTCTCTTGGATGCTCTGAAAACGGACGTTAGAATAACAGAAACATCGCTTCGCTGCACTTGACACTAGTCAGCAGTTAACTTTAACATTCCGTTAGCTAGTAGCTGGATTAAACACGGTTAAAATGCTGGCCAAACAGTAGTGTAATGTGTGACTGTATTTCACTGTAGACTAGGGGTGGAACGGTACATGTTTTCGTATTGAACCGAAACGGTACAGGCGTAACGGTTCGGTGTATACATTTCCACGGAGAATACACGCTATAAAAATAAATAAAACTCGCGTGCAAAGTAATGCGGAACTACTGTTAGATACGCGGGTTCTTTAGGGACACCTAATCTGTAGCTCCGCTTTAGCTCCGGCTGCGATGTAAAGATTGCAATGCGTTGTGTGTGTGTGTGTGTGTGTGTGTGTGTGAGAGAGAGAGAGAGAGGCGCGATCGAGATCGAAAAGTCGCGTGTGTTTAAAGTCGCAAAGTGTTTATATTTGTGTGCAAACGTGCGCGCGTGTGAGGCGCGGGCGCGATCGAACAGTGGAAACATAAAAACATACTCCGTCATTTTGTTTATCAGGACATCATTCAAACTGCAAAGTGTTTAAGTTACTGTTAATTCAAATGTTAAGGAAAACAAATATATTAATCTGAAATGTAGCAAATTAATTTTCAATTCATTCAGGTACAATTACCAAACATATCTCAAGTTCTTTTTGTCTTTTGTACAAGTGCAGATTTTAAAGTGTTCAATAAATGTTTTTGTTGAGAAATCTTGTCTATCTTAAGTAATTATTTGTGTTACATTTTATCTTTCAAATAGAGGTTAAAAACAAGCACATAATCGGCCAAATATCGGCCAAAATAAATCGGCAGCATTTATCGGCCATCGGCCGACCCGGATTTCAAAAGATCGGCATCGGCATCGGCCTGAAAAAAAAAACATATCGGTCGACCTCTAATATGAACAAATATTGCAGTTTTCCTGTAGCTCAAACATTAGAGTTTAGCACCAGTAACGCCAAGGTCATGGGTTAGATTTCCGAGGGAAAGCAAGAACTGATAAGAAAGTAAATATGTACCTTGAAATGTAAGTCGCTTTGGATAAAAGCGTCTGATAAATGTAAGAGAATCTTATTATGTTAAATTGATGCATGAGATGAGATCTCGTGCATCAAGAGGAGGATGATAACAGTTGCCAAATATGGTTTACTAAGGGGTTCACATTTGCTGAAAGCCATCGCACAGGTGGGAAGATAAACGTTGGAAGGACACTGGGTAAAAACCCTGCAAGAAGCCATTCTTCCCCCTAACAAAATTGCTGTGTGCATTGTTTGTATTTTTTTAAGTGTGCTAATAACAAGAATTGTTTCGACAGGAAACGCCAGGGCAAGATGCGACAACACAGCAGACAAAGGAAAACTATGTGACAATAACCTCAACATTTGTTTTTCTTTACAGAAGATGCAGACTTTTGCGCACATGGCATGAGCAAAGTGAAGAAACAGTGCCCAACCCTGTGCAATGCCTAACTTAAAATTTTAATTTTGCAGGATGTCAGGATGGATTGAACCAAACAGAACTGATTCTGTATTGTTTGAGCAACGTGGGTTGAATGTTTTTTTCAGGGGACAAGAACCCTGAGTGCTATTCAGTGAGCAAAAATTATCTGGTGACAATAATGTTTCAGGCTGTTGAATCCACAGGTCACACCAAAGGGACGACAAGACAAGCGGTCACTAACAAAATCACTTAAGGTCTGCCTTCACAGGTGACAGCAGACAGTAAACGACTCATTCCAGTGGGGGTGCGATCGTGATCTAAGGGAAAATCTTGTAAGGATCTGGGTCCAAGCATCGCACCTTAAACTATACCAACCAACATCAGCAACCCCATACGCCAACGCGAAGAATAAAGTGGGAGATCAAGGATATGTGCTAGAAACATACCTCTCCTTGCCAACGGTGGAAAGACCATTTCAACGGCGCGCAAAGTGTCAAAATGGTGAAGATGGAACGTCCACGGGGCAACGAACATAGAAAAATGTTGACCAATTAATGGTTGAAGAAAAGTTTTGTGATTTTATTTGATTGAATCAAATTAGGGCTAAGTATTGACATAAATCTAATAATTTGACTTGTGCAAAGAAAAATGTGTTTTCAGGTAGAAGATCTATTAATTAATGTGAAGTATGGTGATAAGAAAAAGACGGTATGTAATGGAAAAGTCAAGGATAATTTCGAACAACGAATGATCAAATTATAAAACTTTTCTGGTTAGATTTTATTTAATAGATTTTAATTAAATATAGCTTTAGAAGTAAAACCATTTCCTGACAAAATATTGTGATTAATTGAAAAAGGCTGAATACATAGTGTTATGATTGTATGTGTTATTCTGATCATTTTGTTATTAATGGGTACAGTCTATCCTAAGGGTGAACAAAATTATGCAGATGGTACGAGTAACAGAAGTTGAAATTACAATCATTTACGGTTTTTCGGTATTATAATATCCTTTATTCTTACTATACTAGTTCTTGTTTATACTGAGGTGACTGAGGGTTCGATCCAGGTCGAGAGTGCAATGACAGTGTTTATTCATATAGCCCGGCTTCATATAAATATTTATTTGCTTGCTAAATAATTATGGGCCTATCCTTACGAAAACAGCCTAAGCTTTTTCATTCTGAACTTTTAACAAGGTTCAAGAAATGATCAGGTATACGAAAACCAGACATGAAGAGTATAACTGTAATGTAAGAAACCTAAATTAATTCTAGTCTTAAGGTTTAATAGTATAATGAGTTTGATTAAAATTGGAAAACAAGAATGAATTTTTATTATTGGTTATCAGAGAATGATAAAGAGGAGGAAATTGTGGTGGAAATTCATTATTTCTTATATGTATTTTGTTTTCCAAACTGTTAATCTCATTTGATTATGTGTTTCTGTGAGGGTTTCTAACAGCTGAATTGGGGGCAGGAAAGAGCAGATGTAATAAACCAGATAGGCCGGGGAGATAACAAACACCTGGGCACGAGAAAGAGTTTTAGTCAAGGAATACAGGGTGTCGTTTAGTAGGGTCCCATGCCCCCTCCTGAGGGATGCAGGAGGTAATTTAGGTCGTAAATGAAGGCCTTTTGGCTCCTCAGGGACAAAGAACAGTGTGACCTGCTCAGGGGGGTAGAAAACCAGTCCAGGCCAGTGGAAGATAGAAGACATCCTTTGGAAAATTACAGAAAACTAAGTAGGTGTGGTCAAGATGTTAGAAACCTGTATAAAATGTCTCAGTTTTATTATGTCAATAGGCTTTCTGTTTCACAGCTGGGTGGCTGCGGTTGTCAAAAGAATCCTCAGAAGAATAAACCCTTTTCTCATTATTACAATTTTGTCTCTTAATGCTTCTTACGCCTGTTGATGCTGTGTTTCTCATTGAAAATTGAAATTTCACTCAGGTAATACATTTTACAACCAAACAGGTTGCACTACTACCAGGGTTGTAACGGTATGAGATTTTCACGGTATGATAATCGTCTCAGAAAATATCACGGTTTCATGATATACGGTATTAAACAATCATTATTATTATTTTAATAATCTGCTACAATGGCTCTTAAATGAATGAAAACAGATAGGGTTTTTTGGTTGAACATATGGTTTATTAAAACAAACTTTTTTGTATGAGTCTACCTTTTGAAAAAATAAGAAAGAAAAAATTAATTCCCAATTGAACAAACATATCTAATCAATTGAATTCATAAAACCTTAACTTATTTTTATTCTTAATTTATTAATTATTATTTCAGATAATTATAAGATAGTAGAGTCTTATAAAATGTATTTCCTCAGAAATTCTGGGTAACTTGTCTGATATAATTTGTCTGGATTCTATGATTTAATACAAATATATTATTGAAAATGCAATCAGTTGAAATGTAACAACTTTTGTTTGTCTGGATAGGTTTACTAAAATTAAAACAGACAAAAAACTATATTTCTTAATGTTTAAATAAACTTTATTATTGTTGTTATAACTAAGCTATATTCTATTGTACAATAGTAACATTTCTTTAAGCTAAATCGAACTTTTATTTTGACAGGTTGTACTAAACACCTATGAGTTTCAGTCAGAGTGTATTTGATGATGATTCTTTTAAATAAAAGCAGAGCAGCTCTGGATATGTTCATGTGTTCACGTCCTCATATGAGTGAGACGGCAGACGCTTTAAACACCATGAGCGTCACACATACTTGAGTATGTACTAGGCGAAATGGCGCTGCTCATTCACACAGAACAAGCAGAATATAGTTTTACAATATAGCATTTTTTTCCGCTGTATATTAATAGACACACTCATAGCGATTTGGATTAATTTACCATTTAGAAATTTAAATATGTTCGACATATTTCCTCCTTTTGCAGCCACTCTTCGTCCATTTTTCTAGACACTGTTGAAGTTTCCGAATGCCTTCCTACAGTAATAAAAGCGGGCTTCCCACACAAACAAACGTACATGTCTCATTAGTATGAGAAAAAAGAAAAAAAAGATTTTAACTGTCGGTCTCGGGTCGAGCTCGGACATATCTTTATGCCTGTCGGACTCGGGTCGGGTTCGGTACTGCTCTGTCGGACGCGGGCCGGGCTCGGACAGAAAAATTCCCGATCAGCACTCTAAACTGGATATCCATCTTCGAGGAAAATCCCGCGTTCGTTTTTCAGATGACAAAAGTGTTTGTTTTCGGCGGGGGAAAAGGAGATTCGAATTCGCAGCCTCTGCTGCACATGTATTGGGTGGAGTCTAAGCAGTCAAGTGAAAAGAAGTTGCATATGCGCAGATGAGATCTGATTAAATTATTATTTTTTTTTTTAAACCGTGGATTAGCAAATGTTTACGATATGATAATCGTACATGCCAATATCGTGATAAATTGCCATACCGGTATACCGTTACAACCCTAAGCACTACTAGAACGTATGACATTACCCGTTTTTTGGACATATACATTAATTTATACATTAAATAAGCTACCATTGCCCACAGTTTATGAACACCCGCCATCCCGCGGTAGTGTGTAGGCTATTGTTGCGCAGTGGCGTGCGAACTCGACTTGAAAACGAATGCCTTTAATTGCCTGCCGTAGACACAGTTAACCAGTTTAAACATGCTTGCAGAAATATACATTTGATTATATTTTGGAGAACCGACAGAAGAAGATTCGTCTATGTACTTTTTTTTTTTTTGTGTGTGTGTGTTCAGATATTCAGTAGCAGTCATGAGCACGAGCACATGTGAAGAGTTTTAACTCTTTCTTCTGTGTCAATTGCATGCCTTTGAACACTCTGCAGATTCACTTTATTTCGACATTGTCTAATAATCCAAATGTAGTTGTATAAGTTATATTACTATTATACAAACCAAAGGACAGGCAATGATTTTCTTTTTCAGGCTACAGATGGGAGAAAATGCTTTTTGTTGCAAAGAGAGCCAATCTACTTATGAAAATGATAGTCATTTAAATAAAAATAAAAAATCTAAATAATATAATTTTATATATATGACGACTTCAGATGCAAAAGCCTCTACGTACCATCTGAAATTTTCTTCTAAAAGAGCATTTAAATGGCAATGAAAAGTACCTATTAATTGTCATTAAAGTGAAATTACTGAACTTAAATATACAAGCTTGATAAAAATGCTTGTTTTAGAAGAAAGTTTCAGATGGCACTCAGAGGCTTTTGCATCTGAAGTCTTCTTCATATATAAATATATATAATCCGAAGTAAGTTACTCGCTACTTGAGTAGTTTTTTCATTGGATACTTTTTTACTCTTACTCAAGTAACTATTAAGATTATTACTATTACTTTTACTTTGAGTAAATATTTCTATAAGTACTTGTACTTTTACTTGAGTACAGTTTTTGGGTACTCTACCCACCTCTGCGCACAACACACCCTAGCTGTCACGGTTGTTGAATGCATTGTTTCCTTCTTGTCTCGTGTCTCTAGCTGTGTCCCAGTGTGAAGGCTGCATCCTTCGAAGGACTGAAGACTTCAAGGATGCAGCCTATGCGTCCTCGAAGGACGCACCATGTAGCCTTCATAGGATTTCCTAATTGCGCAACCAGGTGTTTCTGATCACCGCTCCTCAACGGTGCGAGAGGACAGCTGCCATCCTGATCATTCATTTGATATAGCCTATGAGTAAACCGCTATGGAGCCAGAATTGGCTACTGTCATTTTTATGTTTTATATTTTACTGGAGGACATGGTGAGGATGTTTCAGCCCTGGCGCTGCCAGGTCATGTATTTTCGGTTTAGCCCTGTTTGAAAATAAAACCCAATTGAATATAAAAAAAAGTCCAGTATTTCTCGCGCTCGTGATCGGCAGCTGTCACGGTTGCCAGGCGACAAGAACAATCCTCCGTAGGCTAGACCGGTCCGAGCGCTTCAGATGAGCCCTTTGATATGGGACATATCAAACTTATATGAGACTTTAATTTTCAAACTGATATGGGACTTTAATTTTCGGCACTGCATATTTCATTAAATATTCACGTACAAATGTGAAGTAACCTACTGAAGTACCTTTTTTCCCCTCACATATGATTTTACATTAAACTACACAAAAGTATATAATGTAACAACCTTGAAAATATTCAGAAGTAAAATGCATGTCATAATATACAAACTATAATAAAAGCCCTGACAAGGAGTTTTTTCCCCTGCAGAATACATACCTCTAGTTTTACTCTTGATACTAAAAACTTGTTATTAAAAGTACTTTTTTCAGAAATTACTCTTTTTGAAAGTCTAATTATTATTCTAATAAATTCTAATAAAAGTCTACATCATTTTTTTCTTATTTTATGTACTGTAAATGTTTGTTGATTTTGATATGTTTAACGTATGTTGTTAATAGTTGGAAAAAGTACTTTAATGTAGCCCATGGAACAAATGATTTTCATTTACCAATTTTATTTGAAAAAAAAAAGGCCTACAAGAGTTTGTTTCAAGTAGAAATTATGTCCAGAACAATTCATTCTCTTTTATTTACACATTTAAAGTTGCATAAAAAAATGTACAGATTTTCTTTCCTTTTAAAAAATAATGAAAAAAGTTAAAGAATATGTAGAAAAAAAATTCAATTCAATCATTTTCTCAAGAAGAGAAAACAGCCTGTCCATCCTCTCCCTGCTCTCTTCGCCTCTGCCTTGGTGCTGGAGCTGGTGCTGCTGGTGCTGGCTCCTCCTCACCGTGGGCACCCACTGCTGAACTGGGCCATGAGGACAAACCAGGGCCGAGTTTCAGCAGTGGGTTTCCCACTCACACCCTCACCTGTCCCAGGACACTTGCAATCCTAAGGGCAGAGCAAATTAACCATGGCTTGTTAACAACAACAGCACAATACATTTCAGCAAAGACGTGTTTTTTTTTTCTCCTGAATTGCTCTAAAAAAGCTTAACACAGGGGTGCAATCTTAAGTGTATTGTTAACACTGCAAAATATGACACATCAAGACATGCATACAAAATACTTAAGAAATCATATTTCTATATACTCAAATTTGGTTAAAACCACATAGCTTGCATGACAGCACTACAAAAACACATAAAAGTGAAACCCCATTGCCTTATCAACTGCTTTTCTTATTGTTGTGGGCTTACTTCTTTAGCATATTTCTTTTAGCCTAATACACAAGTGAGATAGACTAGTGCAAATATTACAAATAGGTCGTTAAACTAATATTAGCACAAGTTTTGCCTCAAACTACCTGACAAATGAAGCCACGCAATAGTGACGAAGGAGTTAAGATGAAGTTTATAATAAACTTTAACTCGGTTTCGCTAGCCATTTAAATAAATGAAAACATAATACTTACATTTAAATGTGAATTTGCTGTCCACCACCGATCTCTAGTCTCGACCGCCTTTAAAAATAAATAAATAAATGCTGTCGTCAACGGCGCGCAATGACTTATGGGGTAGAATAGGGTAAGATAGGCCGCTAAGTGTTCATTTATGTATCCTTCCTTTCACGGGGAAACGAAGGACGCATTTGGCGTCGCTTTTGAATCAGGGTAGCCTTCGTCGCGTCGCAATGACGCAACCGGCCTTCAAATACGGACTTCGGAGGATGCAGAACTGAATTGGGACAGCCTTCATCGAGCCGCGTGACGCAATCGGCCTTCAAATGCGGCCAATCGTCCTTCAAATACGGCCTTCGGAGGATGCAGCCTTCACATTGGGACACAGCTTATGTTTAGCTGTGTCCCAAAGTGAAGGCTGCGTCCTTCGAAGGCCGTATTTGAAGGCCGGATGGCCGCATTTGAAGGCCGATTGCGTCACCGCGGCGCAACGAAGGACGTCCCAATTCAAAGGCTGCATCCTTGGAAGGTCGCATTTGAAGGCCGATTGCGTCACCGCGGCTCGATGAAGGCTGTCCCAATTCAATTCCCCATCCTTCGAAGGCCGTATTCGAAGGCCGGTTGCGTCATCGCGCCGCGACGAAGGCTTCCCTGATTCAAAAGCGACGCCAAATGCACCCTTCGTTTCCCCGTGAAAAGAAGGATACATAAATGGACACTTAGCGGCCTATTCTACCCCATAAGTCATTGCGCGCCGTTGAAGACAGCATTTATTATTTTTTTTTAAAGGCGGCCGAGACTAGAGATCGGTGGTGGACAGCAAATTCACATTTAAATGTAAGTATTATGTTTTCATTTACTCAAATAGCTAGCGAAACCAGAGTTAAATTTTCTTATAAACTTCTTCTTAACTCCTTCGTCACCATTGCGTGGCTTCATTTATCAGGTAGTTTTAGGCAAAACTTGTGGTAATAACGTTATTAGTTTAACGACCTATTTGTAATATTTTCACTTGTGTATTATAAGAAATAGGCTATCACTCACCCAATAAAGCCCAAAACAATAAGAAAAGCAGTAGATAAGGCAATGGGGTTTCACTTTTATGTGTTTTTGTAGCTGTCATGCAAGGTATGTGGTTTTAACCAAATTTTAGTATACAGAAATATGATTTCTTAAGTATTTTGTATGCATGTCTTGATGTGTCATATTTTGCAGTGTTAACAATGCACTTAAATTGCTCCTCTGTGTTAAGTACCCTTTTCTGCTTTTTTAGAACAATTCAGGAAAAAATGGGTCTATATATATATATTTATAAAGAAAAGTAATACACACATCTTTGCTGAAATGTATTGTCCTGTTGTTGTTAACAAGCCATGGTTCATTTGCTCTGCCTTTAGGATTGCAAGTGTCCTGGGACAGGAGAGGGTGTGAGTGGGAAACCCACTGCTGAAGCTTGGCCCTGGTTTGTCCTCATGGATGAGGTGTTGGGACAGAGGCATTGCACCAACCCCCCTGTCCTCATCGCCTCAATCCCTGAGGACACACTAGGGCCGAGTTCAGCAGTGGGTGCCCACGGTGAGGAGGAGCCAGGGGCAGCAGCACCAGCACAAAGGCGGCGAGACAGGACGAGTTTTTGGACTTGATCAGAGAAGAAATGCAACTACAGAGGGAGGCAGAGGCGAGGAGTGCACAGGAAAGAAGGGAGAGGATGGACAGGCTGTTTTCTCTTCTTGAGAGAATGATTGAAAAATATATATATTTTCTACATATTCTTGTTTAACTTTTTTCACTTTTATTTTTTAAAAGAAAAATTATGTAAATTTATTTTTATGCAACTTTAATTGTGTAAATAAAAGAGAATGAATTGTTCTGGACATTGTTTATTTTTGTAATGACAGTAATACTTTCTGCATGAAACAAATTCTATACCTTTTTATTTTTTCAAATAAAAGTACTTTTTCCAACTATTTACAAAATACGTTAAACATATCAAAATCAACATAAACATTTAATTTTACAATACATAAAATAAGAAAAAAATGATGTAGACTCTATTGAGCTGAGCTGCTGGACCGGGATGGGCTGCCCCTGGTAAGGCCTCCTGCTGGTGGGACATCATCTGGGATGGTCTCCAGAGTGTTAAAGTGCATATTTCCACTATCCACTAAATTGTCTACCAACAGGTTTGCAGGGCTGATTCAATCGACGGCTTCCTGAAAAAAGTACTTTTAATAACTACTGCATTTATATTAGGCTACTACTGCATTACTGCGTAGGCTATGTTGCATTTTACTTCTGTATATTTTCAATATACAGTCATATCTGGTTGTTACATTATATACTTTTGTGTAGTGTAATGTAATCATATTGTGATGTGAGGGAAAAAAGTACTTCAGGTTACTTCACATTTGTAAGTGAATACTTAACGAAATATGCAGTTCCGAAAATTCAAGTAACAAAATGTAGGCTTATTGTCACAATATTAACAAATTGTTGCTAACTACTACAGCAGCGTCCCATATCAAAGGGCGCATCTGAAGCGTTCGGACCGGTCTAGCCTACGGAGGATTGTTCTTGTCGCCTGGCAACCGTGACAGCTGCAGATGACGAGCGCGAGAAATACTGGACTTTTTATATTAAATTGGGTTTTGTATTCAAACAGGGCTAAACCGAAAATACATGATCCGGCAGCGCCGGTGCACACCATGACCTCCAGTAAAATATAAAACATAAAAATGACAATAGTCAATTCTGGCTCCATAGCTGTTAACTCAGTTATAAAAATGAATGATCAGGAAAGCAGCTGTCCTCTCGCACCGTTGCTTGGCGCCAGGAGCGGTGATCGGGAACACCTGGTTGCACAATTAGGAAATCCTAGGAAGGCTACATGGTGCGTCCTTCAGAGGACGCATAGGCTGCATCCTTGAAGTCTGCGTCCTTCGAAGGATGCAGCCTTCAACATTGGGACACAGCTTGAGTTTATGTGTGAGTGGGCGTTGTCCCGCTCACGTGTCTGTCAGCGCTCCAGCTGATAATCATCTTCATCACAATCACTGTTCACAGCTGCGATCCATTTCCGTTCCGTTTAGTATATATATATACTCACACCATTCTCTGTTCCAGTGTCGGATTGTTTGGTTGAGGTCCTGTGTTTGCCGTGTCTGTGTTTCCCGTGGAGTTGCCGTTCTGTGTTGGTCCAGCCTTGTCTTCCTGCCGTTCCTGTTCACCGTCCTTGGATTCACCGCACTCTAGCACCGGGATTGGGATTCTTCACTGTCACTGCACCAGCGCACCACAGACCATCTAGTCCCTGCACGAGCCTGAGTCGCCGCCCTTCCGGATCTTTACTGTTCTGTGTGACCATTTGAGTCTAATAAACGCTTTGAGAACCTGCTTTTGCTTCCTGTCTTGTTCGACCATGACACTAGCATGCTCAAGCGGGAGAGGATCCCCATGGTGTCAACACGATGCATTGAGGCCTTAACTCTCTTCCACTGAACCCGATGTCCTCTGGCTTGCAAACTCCCCTTAACAAGCCCATAACCTGCATGTGGCATGCTTTCTTTGATTTCACCAACAAGGTTCTCCTAAGTTCTGAGTCTGATAAAGTGCTGTATAGACCTCTAACAGTGATGTTTAAATCTGCCATTCGCCTGTACGCTGTCCACCTAGACACTCCGAGAAGACTGGCACTGCATGGCACAGGGAGGCCTTGATGGAGTAGATTCAGCAGGTAATCTTGCCACACATCAGAGTGTGGACGTCCAGCTGCTCCACCAGTGACTTGAATTAAGCCTCTTCCTTTTCTGACACCTGGGAAAGAATTTAGGGAGAAAAACCCCCAGAAAGAATAACGAATCGATACAGGTTGAGTTTCTTATCTCTGCCTGTGTGAAAACTGCCCATTTTCATGCAAAACCTGGAGTGCTCTTCTGAAGCATCTCTGCACACACAGCACCCTTCTCCACATTCATCTATAGAAGACATCTCACATTTTAAGTGCCACGTTTGTGACTGCAACCAACTTTCCCATTCATTCATTCCTACATAAACTAGCTCTCAGTCTCACACTTAAAGGTGCTCTGAGCGATGTCACACAGTGTTTGTCACATCCAGCAAACATCTCCTCCTCATCCGCTCGCTGCCTGTCTCCTGAACACACTGTAGAGACACGCCGTCTCTGTAGACAGCCCAGGCTCCACACACAGCAGCAAACACACACTGGGCTCACCCGCACCACGACTCATAACACACTGCTCCAGCCAATCACCCACAAGAAGGGTTTGGGGGGTTAGTGCGCGGATGAGGAGGAGGGAGGGTCGAGCTAGCCTCCGTTTTGCTTGACAATACTTTAAAAGTGACGTCACCCAACATCACTCAGAGCAGCTTTAACAAATGTAACCCTGTGAATATTTGTACACTCTTATTTTAATTTGTTGTATTTTTTTATTTTTTTTTATTTATAATACATGGGAATTTGGATATTGTCATGTCAAGGTAGTCTGAGGTATTTCAAATGTTAACCAATGAGTTGTTCCATTTGAGTTTTTGGTGTGTTCACTATCAGCCAATCAGAATGGGGAAGGGGAGGAGAAACGCACGCGGAGGTGGTAAGCGGAAAGGAGAGAGAGGGAGAGCGCGCTGTTTGACCGAAGAGAGCTAACTTAAATATATTCTGTTAAAGTATATCAAGCGACAGTGTTTGTGTCCTTAGATTACATTCAGATATATTAATGTGTTGTGACAACGGGAACGTTTTCTTTATGTTTAACGACTAAATGTGTTAAGTCTGCTCTGATCATACTAGCAGCCGTCATTTTGTGTTTCGCTGGAAAGGACTATAGTGTTCTCTTTATTATTTCTCGGGATTCAAGGACCAAGAAGAGTCAAACAGCATCGGGGTATTTTCAGGCGGTTCTATGCCGAAAATAGACCTTGCAACTTGTTGAAGGAGAGAGAACGTCAGCTTTCGTGCGTCTGATTCGTCGGCCATTTTCTGGTGTGTGACGCATCACTTATTTCAGCGTTGGACTGTTTGCCTGTTCCTCGAGGAGACGAGGACACAAGCTTCACGTAACCACTTCTCTGTGCAGCTGGAGAGTTTCGCTATAACAGAGTGGAGTATCTGAGTGAGTAACTGAGTGAGTCTATGCACGTTGAAAACTGCGTCATCTATTCGCGACTGACATTTACATTTACATTTATTCATTTAGCTGACGCTTTTATCCAAAGCGACTTACAATTGCTATATATGTCAGAGGTCGCACGCCTCTGGAGCAACTAGGGGTTAAGTGTCTTGGGCTTTGCGTGATCCTCGTGAACCTGCGCGAAAGACCCTGCGTGAACTAGGGCTTTGCGTGATCCTCCTAGTTTCCCGGTGTCTCACAGTGGATTCGAACCCGGGTCTCTCACACCAAAGGCATGTGTCTTATCCATTGCGCCACACCACCCCGACACCCTGACATTAAGTGCACCACCGAATTTGGGCCCCAACGAAATCCAAGCGCTTGGTTTATGAACATTTAAACATGTAAAGTGTGATATGTAATTCGAGTTACAGTTTTGATTTCATAAAAGTATACAAAGTAACTAATAACTGGTATTATCCACTTGAGATTGTTTTTGTTTTTTTCCCTTTTTGCTCTGTTCATTCTGTAATTTACTGACATTATAACAAAAGTGGTTTTATTTGATTTCTTCTAAAAAGAAGAGGATTTTTTTATTTCATTTTTGACGTTTAAGGTTTTTTTTTGTTTTGAGGTAAAATAAATACTTTTTTTTATATTTGTTACTATTGTATTTGTTTCATAGCTCAATTTGATTACAGTATTGTTGTAGGAAGAAAACAGCCCTTAACAAATAGTGAAGTAGCAATTTATTTAATCAAGGGTAATGTGAATACATATTTGTGTAGGCCTATAGTTTAAGCTACAGTTTTGGAGGCACCGTGACAAATTATAGTTCCTGTAGAAACATCAGAGAAAATCCAGCCAACTCACCATCAATTGCTGGAGCCCAGGTCTTGCTGTTTTTTTTTTATGCGCCTTTAACAGTAGTGTTACATTTTTGGAGGCCCCGCTGGGATTTTTTTTTGTTTCTCTGGATTAACTTTTATCTGCTGGGGTGTCGTGTATTTATTTTGTTTTATTTGTGTTGTAAAGCATTGTAAGACATGGATATTTCTAAGGCTGGCGAGTGGATTCGTCAAGCGCAAATAAAGCCATCTTGCTGTCTAATACTCAGTAATGTCCCAATAGATGTGAGGGATGAGACTATCGCAGATGTGCTTAATACAGTGAAGCTATTCGGCCGTACCAAGATCCATGGTAAACGGGGAGATCCTACAGGAACTAAGTTGTTTTTGTTGCTTGAAACCAGTAATGACATTGATCCAGATACTGTACCACCAGAGATAGGAATTCCTGATGAAGTGGGCCCATGGAGGGTACATGTACCTGGAAAAATGATGACAGATCCTTCTGTGGGAGATGCTGTTTTTCAGGATAAGTTGTTGTCCTTGTTGCAGCAGGAAGGAAAGTCACTGGAGGATGTGAAGGCTATGTTGGAACAAGGTCAGTCCTCTGATGCAAAAGTTAATCTTGATTTGGTGAATGCTATTGATCGCCTTGTGGAAAAGTGCATCCATATGCCCAGTGATACTGTGGGTTATAGGAGATTAAGAGTATTTTCAGGTGTGAAACCAGTACCTGCTGGGGAGGAAGAATATGACCCCTGGATGGAGCAGGCTGTTCAAATGATCAGCGAGTGGCAGTGTGCTGATTCTGTGAAAAGGCAGCGTATTGTTGAGAGTTTGCGGGGACCCGCTTCAGACATAGTCCGGTTTCTGAAGGTTAGTAATCCAGCTGCTACAGCTACTGATTATTTGGTTGCTCTGGAAACAGCCTATGGAACTACTGAAAGTAATTCCGATCTTCTTGCTAAGTTCAGGAGCACTTACCAAGGGGAAAGTGAGAAGCTTTCTGATTTTCTCTATAGGCTAGACAAGCTCCTTCATCGCATGCTTGTAAAAGGAGGAGTTGTAGCCGCTGATTTGGATCGCATGCGCATGGAGCAAGTGGTTAAGGGAGCTCGTACTACTGATATGGTAGCACTACGACTAAGAATGACCCACACTTTGCGTGATCCTCCTAGTTTCTCGAAATTGTTACGGGAAGTAAGGGAAGAAGAGGATTGGATCAGGGCTAGAGATGGTGGAAAAGTATTGGTTGCTGCTGCCTCGGTTCCACAGGCTTCTTTGGTGTCTGAATTGAGCAGTATAAAGCAAGAGGTGAGTGCGCTTACAACTCAGATGTCCCAGCTGTTGAAAGCAGCTGCACCTGCACCTGACCCTGTTCCTGAGCATTCTTCCAAGGCAACTGGCCCTGTGTGTCAAGTGGCGGATGCAAGTGCTACAGAAGTCTCCGGCAAGAGGAGCACATCCAAGTTTACTCGGTCTGGAGTTTTCTGTTACAAGTGTGGTGAGGATGGCCACACAAAGAGAGAGTGTCGGGGAACTGAAAACCTGAGGAAAGTAAATCAAAAATTGATCAGTCAGAGCAGGTTCTCGGGAAACTTCTAGGGAGCTCCGTGGAGGAACGGCACAGGACTCCTTTTCCATCCCGTTCCACTTTTTGTTCTGGAGTAGAAATCGATTGTTCTTCTGGAATTCCATCAGGCTTGATTGGTCCAACTTCTGAAGTACCAGTCCAAATTGAAGGAGTGTATGCAAAAGCTTTACTTGATAGTGGCTCTCAAGTCACTATCCTTTATCGAAGCTTTTATGATGTGTACTTAAAACACTTACCACTGTTGCCAGTGGAAAATCTTGAAATATGGGGTTTGAGTTCACACAAATACCCATACGACGGCTATCTTCCCATTAAGCTTGAATTCACTGAAAATGTGGTAGGACTACCACAAGCTGTTGATACTCTTGCACTTGTTTGCCCAGATTCTCAGCCAGAGAAGAGAATTGCCATTCTGGTGGGAACTAACACAAATATAGTGAGACGATTGTTTGAGGCTTGTAAACAGAAGCTTGGTGTTCACTTTTTGCATACCTTGTCCATACATCCTGTAGTTCGAGAAGTCTATGACAGCATTCAGAAGTCCGATGGCTCACCTGATGATTGTGAGAGGCATGGTACTGTGTGGTTTACACAACATAAACCGGTTGTTGTAGGGCCCGGAGAGTCATGTCAAATTCAGGGTAAACCACATTTTTTTTCTAAATCTACAGATGTGCATGTCCTGATAGACCAGCCGGAGGACACTAGTGTTTCAGATGATTTGCTAGTGAGACCTGAAGTGCAGTCTGTGTCTGTGGTATCTAATCGCATCATGACTGTTACCGTGAGGAATATGTCCACTAAAGATGTGCATCTGAAACGTGGCACACCAATTGCTCATCTTTATCCTGTCGATATTGTACCTCAGCCCGCATTAGCCGAAAGTCAGTTGTCCAATACGCTAACTCCTGCCTCATTTGACTTTGGGAATTCGCCTATACCTGAGGGCGCAAAGCAGCAGTTGTGTGACAAATTGATGGAAAGGCGTGATGTATTTTCTTGTCACGAATGGGATGTTGGGCGTTCAAAGAATACTAAGCATGAAATACGGCTTACTGATCCAACTCCTTTTCGTGAACGTTCTCGCCGTTTGCCTCCTGCTGATTTGCAAGATGTGCGAAACCATCTGATGGAATTGCAGAAATGTGGTATCATCTCTGAATCCAGAAGCCCTTATGCCTCTCCTATCGTGGTAGTGCGTAAGAAATCAGGCAAAGTGCGAATGTGTGTTGACTACAGGACATTGAACAGACGAACTATACCTGATCAATACACAGTCCCTAGGGTTGAAGATGCACTCCATAGTTTGGCCGGAAGCAAATGGTTCAGTGTACTTGATTTGCGAAGTGGGTATTATCAGATTCCCATGGAGGAAGCTGATAAAGAAAAGACTGCATTTATTTGCCCACTAGGATTTTATCAGTTTGAGTGCATGCCTCAGGGGATTAGTGGGGCCCCTGCAACCTTTCCGAGAGTTATGGAGAAGACAGTGGGCGACATGAATTTTCTGGAAGTGTTGGTTTATCTGGACGACTTGATTGTTTTTGGCAGAACCCTTGAAGAGCACAATCAACGTTTGCTCAAAGTTCTGGATCGGCTTACAGAGGAGGGTTTAAAGTTGTCTCTGGACAAATGCCAGTTTTGCAGGACTTCTGTGACTTATGTTGGGCACATAGTGTCACAAGATGGAATTGCCACTGATCCGTCTAAGGTGGAAGCAGTTGTGAATTGGCCCAGACCGCAGACATTTACCCAATTGAGATCTTTTCTGGGTTTTTGTGGCTACTATCGACGGTTTGTGAAAGGGTACTCTAGTTTGTGCAGACCCCTCAACCAGTTGCTTAAGGGTTATCCACAAAAACGCCAGGGAAAGGAGAACCTCAAGAAGACTGCTACTGATGGGTTCTTCAGGGCCTCAGATCCATTTGGTTCTCGATGGGATGACAGTTGTGAGATTGCTTTTCAGGATCTGAAACTCCGTTTGACGCAAGCCCCGGTGTTAGCGTTTGCTGACCCTGAACTACCTTATGAGTTACATGTTGACGCCAGCATGGATGGACTGGGTGGCGTGCTCTATCAACCACATCCTGAAGGATTGCGCCCAGTGGCATTCATTAGTAGAAGTCTTTCTACCTCTGAAAGGAATTACCCAGCACATAAGCTGGAATTCTTGGCTTTGAAGTGGGCGGTAGTTGACAAGCTGCACGACTATCTTTATGGAGTAACTTTCGAAGTCAGAACGGACAACAATCCCCTGACTTACATTCTGACTTCGGCTAAGTTAGACGCTACAGGTCACAGATGGCTAGCAGCTCTGTCAACTTACCAGTTCAGCTTGAAGTACAGACGGGGATTGATAAACATCGATGCAGACTTTCTGTCGAGACGGCCTCATGTCAGTCCTGGAGCTGAAGAAACATGGGAGGTAGTTCCAGCTTCCGGAGTACGTACTCTCTGCCAATCTGTGGAAGCAAAGGATCAAGTGCAAGGTGCCATTGAGTCAGCTGTAGTACGTCAGCAAAGTGCTTACTCACCCGAGTTGTGTTGTCCTGAGAGTGAAGTGTTTCGAGCTGCTGGAAAAGTTGTTTCCTTTACTCAGGAAGAGCTGAGGAATTCGAACTTCAGTGAGTTGAGGGAGGCTCAGGGGAATGACCCTTGCCTGAGTAAAGTAAGGCTAGCAGTTAGTCAGAAGCAATTATCTGGAAGTGTTCAATTTGACCATGTTGACCTCAAGGCCTTGAAAAAAAAATGGAAAAGTCTGGAAGTGGATCAAGGTTTGCTATGCCGGGTGGTCGAGAGGAAAAATAATCAAAGGTACAGGCAGTTTGTGCTTCCCACTGCTCTCCGAAGTTCTGTTTTGGAGTCTTTGCACGACAAAAATGGACATTTAGGTTTTGAGAAAACGTATGCGCTCGTGAGAGACCGTTTTTTCTGGCCTAGGATGAAAGAAGAAGTGGAAGCATACTGTAAAAATTGTGATCGCTGTATCATGAGGAAGACTTTGCCTCAAAGAAGTGCACCTATGTCACATATGCACAGTTCTGGTCCGCTGGATTTAGTCTGTATTGATTTTCTAACAATTGAGCCAGACACCCGAAATGTTAGTAATGTGTTGGTCATTACCGATCATTTTACTCGGTATGCCCAGGCTTTTCCTTGCAAAGACCAGAAAGCTTTGACGGTTGCGAGAACCTTGTGGGAGAAGTATTTTGTTCACTATGGCCTGCCAAATAGAATACACTCTGATCAGGGGCGGGATTTTGAGAGCCATTTGATCAAGGAGATGTTGGCTATGTTGGGGGTAAAGAAATCCCGCACTTCTCCATACCATCCACAAGGGGATCCACAACCAGAGAGGTTTAACAGGACACTTCTCAATATGCTTGGCACGTTGAATGTACAACAAAAATCAAGGTGGAGCCAGCATATTGCCCAGTTAGTTCATTCGTACAATTCTACCCAAAATGATGCGACCGGGTATACGCCATACTTCCTCATGTTTGGAAGAGAGCCTAAGTTACCGGTGGATGTGTGTCTCGGAGTTCGGATTTCCCCAGAGTGGAGGAGGTGGGTCAACTGTTGGGAGATCAAGTTGAGACTTTAGATGATGGAAACGTTGACACAGAAATAGTAGGTGGTGAAGGTACAAGGGAACAGCAGCTTGAACATACTGATAACCTACCTGAGTTCATTGATCCTGTGACTTCAATGGTAGAACCGTCTAATGTGCTTAATAATTCTCAAGTGAGGAGATCTGAGAGGCAAAGAAAACCCCCTGAGAGGTTTACTTATCCTGAGCTGGGAAGACCTGTTAAAGAGAAAATGGTTGCTTCTCATTTCTGTGGGGTTGCTGGTCATGGAACTAAGTCTTTATGTTTTTGTGAACATGGTCAAAACAAACATGTGTGGTGGTGTAATTCTCAAGCATTGTGTAATATGTGCATGAGAAACTCAACGGCTTTTCCTTGCACAGTCCCAAGAGTGTAATCCTAGAATTACTAATTTTAATGCAAGGTTTGAGAATATTTTATTTATTTATTTTTCTTTCCCTCGTTGTGTGCTCCTCTTAAGTCCAGACATGGGGGCATGCTGGAATTTGGTGGGGGGAGGATGTAACCCTGTGAATATTTGTACACTCTTATTTTAATTTGTTGTATTTTTTTATTTTTTTTTATTTATAATACATGGGAATTTGGATATTGTCATGTCAAGGTAGTCTGAGGTATTTCAAATGTTAACCAATGAGTTGTTCCATTTGAGTTTTTGGTGTGTTCACTATCAGCCAATCAGAATGGGGAAGGGGAGGAGAAACGCACGCGGAGGTGGTAAGCGGAAAGGAGAGAGAGGGAGAGCGCGCTGTTTGACCGAAGAGAGCTAACTTAAATATATTCTGTTAAAGTATATCAAGCGACAGTGTTTGTGTCCTTAGATTACATTCAGATATATTAATGTGTTGTGACAACGGGAACGTTTTCTTTATGTTTAACGACTAAATGTGTTAAGTCTGCTCTGATCATACTAGCAGCCGTCATTTTGTGTTTCGCTGGAAAGGACTATAGTGTTCTCTTTATTATTTCTCGGGATTCAAGGACCAAGAAGAGTCAAACAGCATCGGGGTATTTTCAGGCGGTTCTATGCCGAAAATAGACCTTGCAACTTGTTGAAGGAGAGAGAACGTCAGCTTTCGTGCGTCTGATTCGTCGGCCATTTTCTGGTGTGTGACGCATCACTTATTTCAGCGTTGGACTGTTTGCCTGTTCCTCGAGGAGACGAGGACACAAGCTTCACGTAACCACTTCTCTGTGCAGCTGGAGAGTTTCGCTATAACAGAGTGGAGTATCTGAGTGAGTAACTGAGTGAGTCTATGCACGTTGAAAACTGCGTCATCTATTCGCGACTGACATTAAGTGCACCACCGAATTTGGGCCCCAACGAAATCCAAGCGCTTGGTTTATGAACATTTAAACATGTAAAGTGTGATATGTAATTCGAGTTACAGTTTTGATTTCATAAAAGTATACAAAGTAACTAATAACTGGTATTATCCACTTGAGATTGTTTTTGTTTTTTTCCCTTTTTGCTCTGTTCATTCTGTAATTTACTGACATTATAACAAAAGTGGTTTTATTTGATTTCTTCTAAAAAGAAGAGGATTTTTTTATTTCATTTTTGACGTTTAAGGTTTTTTTTTGTTTTGAGGTAAAATAAATACTTTTTTTTATATTTGTTACTATTGTATTTGTTTCATAGCTCAATTTGATTACAGTATTGTTGTAGGAAGAAAATAGCCCTTAACAAATAGTGAAGTAGCAATTTATTTAATCAAGGGTAATGTGAATACATATTTGTGTAGGCCTATAGTTTAAGCTACAGTTTTGGAGGCACCGTGACAAATTATAGTTCCTGTAGAAACATCAGAGAAAATCCAGCCAACTCACCATCAATTGCTGGAGCCCAGGTCTTGCTGTTTTTTTTTTTATGCGCCTTTAACAGTAGTGTTACACAAACCTTCACAGACTCACAGTAAATGCATGGATCGACTTAACCAGTTTCATTTTAGATTTGTTACTATCTTGATGCAGGACACTGACATTGCTGTGAAGAGGGAGATTGCACTAAAAAGTCTAGGGTATTGTATCTAGCTCCATATTGTTGATGATTGAGTCTATTATGTTTTAGCCGTTCAGATCTTCTGGTACATGAATAGATGCAATGCTTGCATCTCCACATCCGTCTGTTACCCAAAAACCCTCATCCCCCACCAAATAAACCACAATAAACTGTGGACTCTGCAAGAACACCTGCACTTCTAGAGGGTTTCTCCCAGCACAACAGCAGCTGTGATCAGGCTGAGGCCGATGAGATGTTTCCACCTGAGAACTCCAGTGTCCTGCATTAGAGAGAGAAGGGAATGAGAGAGAGGCCCAGACACAACGTCTTGGCAATAGTCAAAAGTAGAAAGTGCTATAATTAATTTATCATCTCAACAGATTTGAATCGTCACACATTAATTCATTAACTGTTTTTTAAAGCATTGAAATGACATTATAAAAAGAGCTGTGTGCATCACTTTTATCATTTTAAGATGTTCAGATCAAAGTGGACCTATCGTATCAGTTTAGCCAGAAACTCCCTCCACTGCTTTGTGTTGCTTGCTTGGAGACACGAATCGGCGGTGGTTTCATTTGGAAATTTTCGGAATAAAAAATATACTGTGTCTAAAATGAAACTTACAATTTTAAGTTATTTTATAAAATAAATATGTTTGCAATCATGCTGTTTTTTGTGAGAAGGCACTCTTGCTTGTGTGGTATGGTAATAGGCTATGTAAGGGATAATGTAGAGCGAGGCGTTGGTTATAGCGAATACAACACAGGCTGCGGAGGGGTCTAGAATCAGCCTGAAGGGGTTGTGTTCGCTATAACAACCGCCTCGCTCTACATTATCCCGCTTATTACATGGCTACCCACCAAATAAATCAATAATTTGACACAAAATATTGATTTAAAAAGGAGTTTATTGATTTAAAAACGAGTGTATTGCTTCCGCTAAAGAAAATAGTCCGTTCCGTCTCTGTTAGAATCCTGCGTGTCCATGGCAACGCTCTGATCTCAAGAGATAACACACCGCATATTCAACATCAGAATTCAACCAAGGCATGTATAAAACTACACATCATATGAGACAAAAACTCAGACGTTTTAAGGATCCACAGGAAACCTGCTTTTATGTACATGAGTATAAAGAACGTTAGGCATCAATCTATAATCTAATGGTTGAACCTTAAGGATTGAACTGTAAATTATAACAGCTAAGATTTATTATAACACTGTAATGAAAGAATGCAGTGGATATTAAAGAAACTATTACTCTGTTTCACTTGGAGTGGAGTGAGGAACGGAAGCTAAACTTATTCTAAACTATGGGTAAATTGTTCGCCATTAGACGTGTCTCCAAGCGCCATTATACAGTGAGGCAGGTATTGGAAAAATCTCACCTGTGGTAAATCAGTCAGGGGCCGTATTCACAAAGAATTTTAAGGCTAAAAGTAGCTCCTAACTGGCGAATTTAGGAGCAACTCCTAAAAATAATGGGCGTGTCTCTCGTAACTTTAGGACTCCTATTTTTTTTGACTAAGAGTAATTCACAAAGCATTTTAGCCCTAAAAGTAGCACCTAAGCCTGGGACAACTTAAAAGAAGTCGAGAGGACTCCTAACTCACTAACACCTATTCACAAATCGCTTTTTGTGGCATTTCACGTTGCGATGTTTTGAAATGCGTACGCGGCGGCTACAGGAGCTCAATCGCGAGGGAACAATTTTGCATTGTAGGCATAACTAGGGATGCAATAACGCCACCAACAACAAGCAAAACTAGGCTACTCATTCATTGCATGTAAACTAATTGTAACGTTTGATTGTGAATCAAATTAAAATGTTCTTCTCTTTGCAAACGTAGGCAGAGGCATATAGTGACAGATTAATTCAATAATGTTGCAAAGATATTGCATCAATCCATATGTTTCATTAGGCTACTAGGCTATTTGTTTTTCCTTACTCTTTATTCATTTAGGCTATTTATTCAGTTATTCATCATCTTCCGTCCTTCGCACTACTTGTGTAGCGCACGCATTCTCAGACCTGTCACCTGTCACTCATCATCGTAGGGGAGGTGTTTGGAATCATTCCCGCGTTACAATCATCAGCCAATCAAGGTGGTCACTTCAGTCAAGCTCGTGCATGAGTAATGACGTCATCCATAGCAACAAAGACTCACTCTTAGTTTAGGAGTTGTCATTTTTCTTTACTAAGAGTAGGTCTGAAAGGCGTTGTGAATAACTTCTAAGAGAAAACTCCTAGCTAAAATCTTTTAGTGCGATTTAGGAGTACTCCTAGTGGTAAGATAAAATGCTTTGTGAATACGGCCCCAGGGCCCGTATTCATAAAGAATCTTAATGCAAAGAGTAGCTCCTAGTGACAAAATTCTAAGAAAATTCTTAGAAATGTGGGCGTTTACTCTTAAAATTAAAGAAAACCTCCTAGTAAAGAAAAAAGTAATTCAGAAAGCATCTTAACCCTTAAAAGAGGTCTTAAGGTCAAAATTGTTAGGAGCACGGACGAGGACTTTTAAGAGGCTTAAGAGTTTCTTTAGCAGAGGAGAAAATGGCAGAAAGATGAAGAGGGACAAGAAATGTGTTGCAGACAATGGATGACAGTGAGTTAATAAGACGCTATAGATTAAATCGTGCAGGGATCATGTTTGTGACTGATCTTTTTAGAGACACGCTAATATTTCCGACACAGCGCAGAAATGCCATAGCGCCTGAAATGCAAGTAATCACTACATTACGATATTTGGTAACTGGGAAAATTCCATGTTTGATACATTAAAACCAACATTCAAACCACCGCTTAAATAGACATGCCAGCAATCAGTGTAACTGGAAAGAGTGGAACAATTTTTATCATTCTAAGCAATCAAATACCTTATAGGAAATCAACAGCATGGTAAATAAAAAAAGGATGTATATACACATATATAATGTGTGTGTGTGTGTGTGTGTGAGAGAACGATCAAATAGGAAAAATTACGCATGTAAGTTCAAAGTGGAGGCTTAGAATAGACCCTATACTTAAAATCACTTTTTTTTCCTTCTTGGACAACCAACCAATCACAGTCTTCAAAAGATTGTGTCATACATAGCAACGGGGTCAACCACGCCTCCTCACTAAGATAAAAGTTTTTGTATTTTCCTTACTCAGAGTTGCTCTCAGATCGGTCCCGAATCGCTCTTAAGCTAAGACTCCTACATAAAAGTTTTTAAGCTAAATTAAGAGTTTTCTGAGAGGATTCTTAGAATCTTTATGAATACGGGCCCAGGGGCCGTATTCACAAAGAATTTTAAGGCTAAAAGTAGCTCCTAACTGGCGAATTTAGGAGCAACTCCTAAAAATAATAGGCGTGTCACTCGTAACTTTAGGACTCCTAATTTTTTTGACTAAGAGTAATTCACGAAGCATTTTAGCCCTAAAAGTAGCACCTAAGCCTGGGACAGCTTAAAAGAAGTCGAGAGGACTCCTAACTCACTAAGACCTATTCACAAACCGCTTTTTGTGGCATTTCACGTTGCGATGTTTTGAAATGCGTATGCGACGGCTACAGGAGCTTCCAATCGCGAGGGAACGATTTTGCATTGTAGGCATAACTAGGGATGCGATAACACCACCAACAACAACCAAAACTAGGCTACTCATTGCATGTAAACTAATTGTAACGTTTTATTGTGAATCAAATTAAAATGTTCTTCTCTTTGCAAACGTAGGCAGAGGCATATAGTGACAGATTAATTCAATAATGTTGCAAAGATATTGCATAAATCCATGTGTTTCATTAGGCTACTAGGCTATTTGTTTAGCCTTACTCTTTATTCATGTAGGCTATTTATTCAGTTATTCATCATCTTCCGTGACAACAGAAAAATGACAACTCCTAAACTAAGAGTGAGTCTTCGTTGCTATGGATGACGTCATTACTCATGCACGAGCTTGACTGAAGTGACCAGCTTGATTGGCTGATGATTGTAACGCGGGAATGATTCCAAACTCCTCCCCTACGATGATGAGTGACAGGTGACAGGGCTGAGAATGCGTGCGCTACACAAGTAGTGCGAAGGACGGAAGATGATGAATAACTGAATAAATAGCCTAAATGAATAAAGAGTAAGGCAAAACAAATAGCCTAGTAGCCTAATGAAACATATGGATTGATGAAATATCATTGCAACATTATTGAGTTAATCTGTCACTATATGCCTCTGCCTACGTTTGCAAAGAGAAGAACATTTTAATTTGATTCACAATGAAACATTACAATTAGGTTACATGCAATGAGTAGCCTAGTTTTGCTTGTTGTTGGTGGCGTTATTAGTTATGCCTACAATGCAAAATTGTTCCCTCGCGATTGGAAGCTCCTGTAGCCGCCGCGTACGCATTTCAAAACATTGCAACGTGAAATGCCACAAAAAGCGGTGAGTCTTAGTGAGTTAGGAGTCCTCTCGACTTCTTTTAAGCTGTCCCAGGCTTAGGTGCTACTTTCAGGGCTAAAATGCTTCGTGAATTACTCTTAGTCAAAAAAATTAGGAGTCCTTAAGTTACGAGTGACACACCCATTATTTTTAGGAGTTGCTCCTAAATTTGCCAGTTATGAGCTACTTTTAGCCTTAAAATTCTTTGTGAATACGGCCCCAGGTCACTAATAAACACAACAACCTTTGGAACATGGAAAACACTTTAGGTGAATTAAAGTATTCTATTCGTATTAAAGTATATATTTTCATTAAAATATTTATGTACTGTACAGTAAGGGAGATATTGGCAAAATATCACCTGTAGTACGTCAGTATGGCCCCTATAAACAAACTACAAGCTTTAAACTTAGAAAAAAGCTTTTGGTGAATTACAGTGTAGGCCTACTGTACGTACAGTAAGGGAGGTATTGGCAAAATGTCACTGGTAAGTCGTTGTTACTAATAGTAACCTAATGCAAGCTTTGGAATTTGAACATGTCTGTTTTTAAATGTTAAACTTAATTTTAACTAGTAAAAATTATACGTTTTAACGCAGTTGGTGTAATTGGCAGACGTTCCCTCAAGCATTATGAGTCGTGACCGCGCGTTAAAAGCACTCTCACGCCGGTTTCACACTGCATGCATTAGCAGTGCGTAAGCAGCGCAGGAGCAGTGCATATGGTGAGCAGGAGCAGGACACGCGCGTTTTGCTTTCACACTGGCAGCGTTTGTCACGCGCGCCTGAACTGCGGGTTTTGTACAGACAGAGTCGGCTATACTCTATAATGGATAAGTTCATTGCTTTATTTCGTTTTCAAATACATTTAAGAGAAAAGACTTGTCAAGAAGCTTATTTTATTAATAATTTCATTTATATAACTTTTGGTTCATCTTTGTTTTTATTGTTCTGGCAACAAGTTTGTTTTTGGACATTTGTTTTCTTTTTAAATTGCTGTTTGTCATTTGATTGACTGTTTAAAACACAATAGATATCATCAATGCGCTTTTTGGATAAAACTGCGGTGTATTTTGGCCATGATCAATGCATTGTCACTTTAATTCAGCGTAAGCGGCGCGTTAAAAATAGACTGGGCGCCGAAACTATCGCGGCACTGCTGTTCCTGCTCTGCTCCTGCTACGCGCTGCCGCGCCGCTTCTGCGTGCGGTGCACTCATTGAATAACATGGACGCCGAAAAAAATACGCGCTGCTCACGCGCCGCTGACGCTTGCGGTGTGAAACCGGCGTCAGGTATAAATATGCTGCTTAATGCACGTAAGGTTATTTTTAACAAATATTTCATGTCGACATAAATTGATTGACTACTGTTAAAAGTATTGATATATCTGTAAGACTGCCGACTCTATAGAGCAGTGACATGGAAAAACGAATGTCTGGCGATGGCGAATATCGAACCTAAAACTAACTTTACCTCGCTGACTTGATGACATGCTATCCATGTCACAGAAGTCACTGTGCTTGTGCAGTGTGTGTGTCATCACTCAAGCTTGTCTCTGATTGGAGATAAATGACATGTTGCAACTGTCCCTGGTCTCCCCTAAGTGAAGTTTTCTCACATTTCTATATTTTTTTCCAGTATTTTTCACTATTTCTGTGATACAGTCACTATCTGGTGTAGAAACTCTTCAATCCGCCTTCATGGTGTCAGGTTTCAGGTGAGCTCTGATGCACAGGAGCAGGTGGAACAGGTCTGACGACTCTCTCCTTCAGGAAACAGATCGGCGAAAACAAGTTAAAACACTTGATGTAGGAGAAGACGACACTTCGGAGACTCTCACAGATGTCACACTTCACGGTCAGTTATTTGCTTCTGATTTGATGTGTAGGCCTACATATTATTATCACATGTGCGTCGTAGATCCGTGTGTCTGTAACTCGTTTGTTGGCTCGGTTTAGTCAAATCAGAATAGCCTCTAAACCTTCCTTTTTTCTGTTTCATGTCAGAAATAAAGCTTGAGTTCTTATTCTCCCATTCATACGACATGAGTTCATGATGTTTAAGTTTATTTGTCATGTGCATAAAGTTAGTGAGAGATTGTACATTGAAAGGCTTGTATTCTACAACAGTACAATTATACCTGTCGTGATTATTGATTAATCGTCTGCTCGCTGTTATTCTATATAATCTCAGTTATTTGAGAGAAACACAATAAGTTTTCAGTTTACATTTGAATCGCCTTTTGCCAAAGAATTAAAAAACAGCTTTCTAAAGTACACAAAGATAGTCAGAAAGACCCTTAATATGAAATGAAGGTTTATCCTGTTATTACTTAGAAATTCCATAAAGATTTTAATACAAATTGTTCTTCTTGTAAACATCACTCAGAGACACTAGAACATTTATTGTGGCTTTGCCATTATGATTATTATGGAAATATTTCTCCCAATACATATAATCTGATGTTGTTATGTTATATACACAAATATCAGAAAAAACTTTTTGTTAGCAGAAATTACTTTGGGACTCTTTCTAACTCGTGTATCTAGAAGCCTTTAAACAGTTGAAACCATCATATTGGAAGTGAAATATCTGTCTTATATCTCATAATACCATTAATTAAATATTTTGTGAAGCATTATTGTAAAAAATCTGTAATGAACGCTCTTTTAGTAATAATTGGGAGTTAGTAAAATGTGATATTGGTAAATGAATGAGAAACTAAGTGAGGAAAACTGAGGAAAAGGCAGTAATTAATGAAACTTCTTATAATCACAGACCCCTGGAAATCTCTCAGATGATCAAACTGTTTGCTTCATAAATGACAAAACCAGCTTGATGATATTTACAGATGTAAAGAGAAGTCTAACCCCTCATTTACACTGCACACATGTGCGGTGCATTACCTCTGCGACAAGGTTTTATTCCGTCCTCCACGCGGTGCCAACTCACACCAGGAGCATTTCAGAAGCGGAGCGACTGGATGCGCGAGACCACGTGATTTGCCTGTCCGACGTGGTTTTTCTTGATTTTTGGGTTTCTACTACCATACAGTCTATGGTTTCTACCAAGGATATTGGTGTGTAATACGTTTGGGAGTTTGCACCGGGTGTTTATTTTTAATTTGACAATGTTTTTTGTTACTTTTATTTTGTATTTCTGGTGCGACTTGGACGCGCGTCCGTCAAAAATAGACTAGGCGCCTATATTTAGCGAAGCGGCGCGGAGAGCCGCTTCTGGGAAGCTTCTGAAACGCGCCGCGTCGCGGCCGGTGTAAACACAAGCATTGACTAGAATGGGCGCGATCAGCTCCGGTAGCCGTGTCGCAGCCGTAATGCGCCGCAGATGTGTGCGGTGTAAATGAGGGGTAACGCCGGTTTCACACCGCAAGCGTCAGCGGCGCGTGAGCAGAGCGTATTTTTTTCGGCGTCCATGTTATTCAATGAGTGCATTCACACCGCACGCAGAAGCGGCGCGGCAGCGCGTAGCAGGAGCAGAGCAGGAACAGCAGTGCCGCGATAGTTTCGGCGCCCAGTCTATTTTTAACGCGCCGCTTACGCTGAATTAAAGTGACAACGCATTGATCATGGCCAAAATACACTGCAGTTTTATCCAAAAAGCGCATTGATGATATCTATTGTGTTTTAAACAGTCAATCAAATGACCAAAAACAATTTAAAAAGAAAACAAATGTCCAAAAACAAACTGGTTGCCCGAACAATAAAAACAAAGATGAACCAAAAGTTATATAAATGAAATTATTAATAAAATAAGCTTCTTGACAAGTATTTTCTCTTAAATGTATTTGAAAACGAAATAAAGCAATGCCAACTTATCCATTATAGAGTACTCTGTCAGTACACACGCCGCGGTTCAGCCGCGTGTCCTGCTCCTGCTCACCATATGCACTGCTCCTGCGCTGCTTACGCACTGCTAATGCATGCAGTGTGAAACCGGCGTAACGCCGTTATTACAGCATTTCTGAGCTTAGAGATTGAGGAAGTCATGATGTCACACACTCCAGTATACAGTAGGAGGCGCTAAACATCCTTCACGACTGAACTAAACCCGCCAGAACACTGAATGAACACTGAATGCGTATCGGGGTTTATCGTTGATATCTGAGCCCTCTGCGCATGCGCATTCAGAAACCGAAAGTAAAGAAGATCCTTGTAAATTCACCTTCAGAAGTCTTGAAACAGCCATAGTCAGGCCATCTGACAGTCCGGGACGAGATAATCTAAATCTTTCGTATTATGCGTATCGGACATGTCATTAGCAGACGTGTAGCCTATGGCAGGCATTGTTGTAGGACAGGACATCGCACAAGATTTGATGATTTGTGTCAACACAGAAAACATTTCATCACTGAATAGGTTTTTTCGTTTACTGAAATAGTGGTTTATGTCAGCTGAATGGGTGGCACGCTTTTTAGAGAAGATAAGGCAACGTTTTTTTAGTACAATTCACACCCCGCGGTAATTCAAGAGAAAAAAAAATCTAAATGCTCCACATGAAACTGCGGGCTTCCGACCTTTTACTATCGTGTCAATTGACTTTGATTAACATGCGCGAGGGAGACAGCGCTCGACGTGTTGTTTGAAGACGTGAGAGTGCGCGCGGCCGGGTCTCTCTCTCTCTCTCTCTCTCTCTCTCTCTCTCTCTCTCTCTCTCTCTCTCTCTCTCTCTCTGGCCACTATTTCAAGGACAATTAGGAAGAATAATACATATTTAATATTTAATTTAATACATAATTACATATTTTTTCAACAAATAGGCCTATTTTTTTATTTTATTTTAATCCATAATTTAATAAGGGCCCAGTTCTGGTAATATGATCAATTATTTAATGTTTTATTCCACCTATGTGAAAATACTAAATATTAACAATAATAATAAAGAAGCAAAAATGTGCATTTTTGAAAAAGTTAAATGGATTTAATTTGACAATTTCACAATTTGTGAAACATTAGGACTGAAATCTGAGTTGTTGTGATTCATAGTGATTGTATTTCTTGCATCTGATTATTTAACTGCATGAAAACTCATTATTGTGGAGGGAGAGCAACTATTATAGACGGTGGGCCGAACGCGTTTTTCGTGTTGTTGATCGATCTCCATCGATAGAGTATACGCTTCTTTTATGTACGATATTAAGTAATTATATGTAGTCAAATAAAATTTGTTGGCAATTCTGGTTTGATCATATATTTTCACAAACTTATGTTTTGATTGTCAATCATCTTAGGCAAATCGCGGGACAGCTCTAGTTGCTGAACCAATTGGATTGGAGTTTTTAACATCAGTAAAAATACTAACCAATCGCAGACGGCCAGACTAGGACCCCGAAATGGGCGGGAGTGACATAGCGATAATTCATATTGTAGGCCTAACGTTATATTTATATATCTAACAAATCTGACACGATTTATCTTGAATATGGAGTGTTGTGTTCATGTTACTAGCTGTACATCAACAAACATCATACCCTTTTCAGTAACAAGTTGGATCAAGTTTGTACAATGTTCTTTAGAGTGGGTGAATTTAAATACAAAAGAAAGCCAAATCGCCCAAAAAGCTGTGGAAAAATATAAAATCACAGAAGGCCACATTTCAGATGTGCCAATTCATGTTGGCTACCATAGAGAATGCTACATGCAGTATGCTAACAAAAGAAATATTGAGAGAGCCAACAAGAAGAAAGAAAAGACAGTACAGGAAGCTGAAGGTTTGTAAAGCAGCTTTATAAATTAGTGGTTAGCCTAAGTGTAGTTGTTTGACCTCATACGTCTGGATTAATCATGGTGTAAATGCTTAGAATCCCTTTTAACCCCAAACAAATGATTGATATTTACATCTCAGAAATAGTGAAATATATATTAAGTTAATTATTATATATTTATTCTTATAAAAGGCTACTATAGACACAGCGACATCTAGTGGACACATTTTTCAACCTATAGCGACTGAAAATGTGCTCCACCAATCAGATGAGCAAAACATTAAAAGAGTTTTATGATGAACTGTGAAAAACAAAGGACATTTTCATTGTTTCATCAGAATAGATGTATCAGGGCTTGATGTCTCACAGCAGGGCTGAGGATCTGGGATTACCTGGGGAATCAGATTAGCAGAGTTGTAAACAGTGTAGTAAAATTATTGGTTCATGGTCTAATAAATGAGGATTTACGTTTAGGAGGCACTTACAAAAAAAAAAGTAAGAGTAACTAGATGAGCCCAGATTAAAATGCATACAGTAATCCAGCCTTTCTCAAACTTTTTTCAGTCAGGGCACCTTTCAAAAGTGCATAAAATCTCAAGGCACCCCAGTGTAAAATATATTTTAAAAACACTGCATAACCCAAATGTAAATGCAGATTTTATATATATATATTTATCTAAAATGAATTTACAATTTTATTAATCCGTTCATATGTTTAACCCTTTCACACGTAAGTTTAAAATATTCTGGCTGACCCCCCAGCGTGAGTTTTTCAAGGTGACCGTTATTTAGAACGTGTCACTTTAAGGTTTCCATGGTGACGCGTCATTGCTTGTCACGTGACACACCGCAGCAACAACAGCGCTGAATGAATGATGATCTGCTTTTATGTCATTTTTCCTTTTTTATTCAAAATATTCACAAATTTGTTAGATATGGCATGAAATATCTGATATTCCGATTGTCAAATATATGCAAGTGGAAGTGTTTTGTTTTTTGAACACCATTATAACGATCGCGTTAGTTGAGCTGTATGCGTGATGGGCGCCGCCGTGTTAGTTTGTGCCGCAGATGCAGTTCAGAGAATCGGATCTGTTGGATTTACAACAAGTGAATTCATCCACTTCTCCCGAAATACATAAAAGTAAGTGGCAGGTGAACTGGGAGAAGAATAGAGTAAACTTTAAAGTTACTTACACAATGTGAATCTGATATGAATAAAACTAATTATAATGGAAAGGATTATTATTGCCTCTTCCTTTGACATCAGTGTGTATTTTACAAACTCTAAATGTATTGTTTTTTTAGTACTTATGTCTGTAACCTAAAACAAACATTATGTGGATGAAAGCACTGAAAAGTTGTGATATATGACAGCTGAGCGCGCCTGTCTCTGGCTCAGCTCCAGCCAACGCGCGAAAGCACATTTGAATTTAGCAGTTGATCACGTCATGCACTGACCGTTCTAATCACACCGGTGCTCCAGGGACCAGCCTAGACTGATCACACCGGTGTGATCGTATGTGCGAAAGGGTTAAAAGAAGAAGAATGTATTTATGTAAATTCAAATATATTTATATATGAAATGTCAGATTTTTTTTTTTTTAATAGCCTACGTAGTTTTTTGGCGGCACCCCACACAGTCAGCGGGCACCCCAATGTGCTGCGGCACCCACTTTGAGAAAGGCTGCAGTAATCACACCTTGCGTCAATATGAATAATAAAAGCATACCATTAGGGCACAGCAGTAACATTTTTCTAATAATTCAACGGCCTGTTGTCAATTATTCCATACATACATATTAAGTTAATTATATATTTATTCTTATAAAAGGCTACTTTAGACACAGCGACATCTAGTGGACACATTTTTCAAGATATAGCAACTGAAAATGTGCTCCACCAATCAGATGAGCAAAACATTAAAAGAGTTTTATGATGAACTGTGAAAAACACAGGGCATTTTCATTGTTTCATCAGAATAGATGGTTCAGTGCTTAGTCAGATCAGGTCGAGAAGATGTCTCACAGCAGGGTTGAGGATCTGGGATTACCTGGGGAAACAGATTAGCAGAGTTGTAAACAGTGTAGTAAAATTATTGGTTCATGGTCTAATAAACACACACACAATTTTTTACTTAGTTAGATACAGGTTGTAAAACTATAAAGCATTACTACTACAATCCATGCAGTCATCACATGGATTTTTTGTTTTTCCCTTATCTTTTCCATTACAATATATTAGATGAAGAAGCCTACACCACAAATACGCCAACAGAGGTTAGAGTTCTCCGCTCAACCACAACAGAGGTTCCGGGTCATCTAAAAAGAGCACCACATCTCCTTCCAAGGCAGTGCATAATATGCAGAAGAGATAAATATTTCACCCAGAAATATAACTGGAAGAGGGTAAAGGAGAATCTTCAGAAATGTGAAACACTGACAGCTGGTAAGCTGCTTCTTGCAGCGGAGTCACGCAGAGATGAAAATCTTCTATTACAAATACGTGGAATTGACCTTGTTGCCACAGAAGCAATGTATCATTTCAGATGCTACAGAAACTACACTGTATTTCTGTATAAAACAGATGAACATGACTGCACAGGAAACAGCCAGTTTCAGACTGGATACAAGCATTTCTGTACAACAGTGGTGGATGAAAGTTTGCTAAGAAAGCGGAAGGTGCTTAAGTTATCAAAATTGAATGCACTGTTCAAGAAATGTGTCCTTGAAACAGAAGGAATTAACATCTCCTCTTACAAATCTGGTTCCTTAAAAGTGAGACTAAAAAAGTCATATCCTTTTCTAAAGTTTCAAAAACTATCAAGGTATGACTTTGTCTATGTTGAGGATTTGACACCACACGAAATGGTCCAAGATGAAGTTGCCACAGCTGGATCATATTTGTCATCAGCATCTTCATCCTCATCATCAGATGAAGAAAGCACAAGAAGAATTGAAACAGATGACACAAATGAGACCCGCCTCTTGTTCCATGCAGCCATGACACTGAAAGATGCCATAGTTGAAAAGTGTAAGGCAACACCCAAACTCACATGGCCACCAACAGCACAGCAATTTACGATGTCAGCTGCAACAAATCTGGTCCCAGATAAGCTTTTCAATTTCATTGCATGGACTACAGCCATGACAACAGATCCCTCTACTGACAATGAAAGAGTGAATGTTAGTGAAGAGGAGGCTGAGAAGATTGTGTCAATTGGCCAGGATGTTATTAAGCTAACAATGAAAGGGAGATGACTTAAGCCCAAACATTGTGCATTAGCCATGGCTGTCAGACACATAACAGGATCAGCTCAGCTGATAGGCTTATTGAATGGTCTTGGGCACTGTTCCTCTAACTCGCAGGTACTTGAACATGACACAGCTTTAGCACAGCTACAAATACTACGAGGTGACACTTACATCCCCCAAAACATGCAAGTACAGTTGCAAGCAACTCTAGTTTGGGACAATAATGATTTTGGAGAGGAAACATTGTCTGGTAAAGGGACTACACACAATACAAATGGCATTATAATTCAAAAAATGATTCCATGTAACGAACCTACCCCTGACCATCAGTGTTTACAGAAAACAAGTAAGAGGTCTCTTGATCCACCCTCTACAAACCTTGAGACATACATCAGAGGGAAGAGAACAGGCCCAGAACATTTTGGAAAAGAAGTAGAACTAAATCGAGACACCCACATCCTTACCAGGAAATCAGCACAAAAATTAGATGGTGCCTACTTCCTGATGAAGTCTGCAGTCCATGGCAAAGTCCTTCCTTCCTGGACTGGTTTTAACACAGTGATCCGTGGAGATCCAATTCCACCACCAACCAACACTGGGTACCTTCCAGTGATTGATGCAAGTCCTACAGAATTCGGAACTGTAAAAACCATCCTTAAAAGATCAACAGAAATTGCAGACAAACTCCAACTTCAAGAGATAGTTCTAGTCTTTGACCAAGCCATCTATGCCAAAGCTCAGGAGATACGGTGGAAGAGTGAAACATACAAGGAAAGACTTACAATTAGAATGGGGGAGTTTCACACATGTATGGCTTTCCTGTCCTGTATTGGCAAGCGATTTGGAGATGCTGGCTTATAAGACATTCTGATTGAGGCTGATGTTATTGATCATGGGTCTGTTGGGGGAGTTATAACAGGTCACCAATATAACAGAAGCATCCGAAGCCACAAGTTGATGTGTGAGGCACTACACAGGTTACGCTGGCAAGCCTACCTTGAAACCCTTTCTCAAGACTGCCGTGAAGCTGCTTTAAAAGTTGCTGGTGACCTCCAAAGTGCCTTTCCTGAAGAAAAATGTCAAGTAATTATTGAATCACAGGTGTTCAACACAATCCTTGAAGGCTATGACAAATTCAACAAACAACAAGAAAGCAAGACATACCAGTTTTGGAGTTCCTACATTGAAATGGTAGAGGATCTGCTATCATTCATCAGGGCCACACGAGAGGCAAGCTGGGGTCTGCATCTTTCCAGCATCCGGTTCATGCTGCCGTGGTTCTTTTCCTACGACAGAATCAATTACAGTAGATACTTATCAGCATACTGGCAGGAGATGAACATTCTAAAGGAAACTCATCCAAGAATCTACACACAGGTGCAATCAGGTGACTTTGTGGCACAGAGGCAGCAGGCATATGCCTTTACAGGCACTGCATGTGACCAGGTAATAGAACAGACAGCAAACAGGGACTCAAAGACCAAAGGTGGGCTTACAGGTTTTTTGTTGAACAAAGGTGCAATCCACAGGTGGACACTGACACAGCACGAGAGAGCAGCCATCACAATGGAGGTCAAGGACATGGCTGAGCAGAACACGTCAACGAGACAGAGAACAGAATTGGATGAGAAAAGAAAGGAACAGGATGAAAAAGATGTTCAGAGCATTCTGTCAACCATAAATCACATGATGAACCCATTTGACCAAACACTGGAAAAAGAGCATCTTTACCATGTTACATCAGGTCAGGTAGCATCAGAAGTCATCTATGCAGATCTGCTGAATGCAAAGGAAATAGGTGAGAAGGCATTTGTTGAATTCTTTCAGCAACGTCTCAACACAGATGAGGTTGAATTTCATGCACCATTGAAAAAAAATGAAACTCAAGACATTTAAGGACACAGCTACCTCAAGTGTCACCAAAGTGAAAGGCCGAGAGATAGCCCTCAAAGCAGATAGAGATCTCTTCGCAAGGCTTATTGTGGTTGGAACAGTGAGGAAGATAGACATAGGGGAAATGCTGGTCTATAGTCTGGGGCCCTTGCTTGCAGCAATTGCAAATGTTGATGGCTCGATTGTAAAAACAGACAAAGCCAAATTAATGCACTTTCTAGTAGTGTTGTCACGATACCAAAATTATTGTTTCGATACCGATACTAAGTCAAGTATTGCGATTCCGATACTTTTTCGATACTTTTCCTGAAAAGGGAGAAACACTCTCAAATATCATTGCTGTGCTTTATTTTAAAACCGGGACACCATTCTAATCATATAACACACTAATAAATGAACATATGAACAGCAGATATATTAAACATTTGAACAAAATATGAAATATAAAAAATAAATTAGAGCAATGACATTCAAGGTAAAAAAATATATAAATTTAGCAGCATTATCTCATTTATCATAAGAAACATAAGAGCTTCATCTTGATTCTGAACTTTGAATAAAAATATGAACAGCGATTATATTAAACAATGTTTAATATTGGTAACATATGATAAGCCTCATTGGTGATATATTTGACATGTGGGGAGAGAGTTGTGGAAGGACTATACTTCATGTTAAACATAAATATATAGCAGCAAAGACAACGTCGGCAGTGTTGACGGCAAAATAGGCTACAGAATAATTCGGTCTGTATTGAGAGGTGCAATATTTGAAAATCGATAATATTTTTTTTAATTACATTTCATATTGTATTTGTCAAATTTCAAACATCAAAATGTAATTTATTAATATGTATTTGTGTCAAAATGACAGAAACATATTTTCCTATTCTAGTTTGCCTGGAAACGCTTCCAACACGCTTGCGTGTCACGTGAAAAATAGGCGTCGGTTCTAATTCTAGCATGCACGCATTTTCCGCGCGTCTCGAGCTGTGCCTGAGACGCGTGTGTCACGCAGGCAGTTAACATGGGAGCTGAAATAAAAACGGACACGACACTCAGCCAGTGTGTCGCCGGCCTTACAAATCTGGAACGCGGTCATTCTTAGAAGTATCGATACTAATAAATTAAGGAATCGTGACGTTTTTAATTTCCGGTTTACTTTTGAAGTTTCGGTGCACCGTGCAACAGAGCAAGGTAGGCAACGTACTTCCATACGTCACTCCTCGCGTCATCTTTTTCTACGAGTCGTGGACCACTTGTGCTCGCACATGCAGCCATCTCGCTGTAGTGTTTTGTTACATGACACTGACAGCGGCGGGTTCTTTGCTGCGTATGAGGCGTTTTTTTTTTTTTTTTTTAAGTATCGATACTGATAAATTTAGGTATCGTGACGTTTTTAATTTCCGAGTATCGCGATACTTTTGAAGTATCGGTACATCGTGCAACACTACTTTCTAGAAGGGTCAGTAAATCCACCAGCCACAGTTGAAATCCCTGATGGCTCAACCTGGGTGTGTGATGCAATGGCTCTAGTACAAGCCATGAAATCCCAAAATACATTTGGAAGATTTGCCAACAATGTACTTATGTACCTGATCAATGCAGCCAAAGCAAGTCAATCAAAAGTTGTGCATTTTGTCCCTGATACCTACAAACAGATGAGCATAAAGAACGCGGAACGAGACAGACGAGCTACAAAAGGATGTCAGTTGACTAAAATATATTCAGCTGACCAGAAAACACCAAAACAATGGTCCAAGTTCTTGTCTTGTGGTGACAACAAGGAGCAACTGCAACAGTTTTTCTTTGAGTCGTGGTCTAAGTCTAGGATAGATCATTTTGAGGACATTACATTGGTAGTTGGACATGGCTCTGAGTGTCACGTAATCAGAATAAACAACAGTGGCACAGACCTTGAGGTGTTACCACTGCCAGCACTGTCTACGATACAGGAGGAGGCAGACACTCGGCTGTTGCTTCACTGTGCACATGCCTCACAGTACAGCACAAATATTGTGATCAACAGTCCTGACACTGATGTGTTTGTATTGGCCATTTCGTTCTGCAGGGAAATTGGAGCAAACATCTACTTTCACACAGGTAAAGGAGAAAACAAACGCACCATACATGTACAGCAAATACAGAGACATCTAGGTGATAAAATATCAGATGCTCTGATTGGACTTCACTGTTTCACTGGCTGTGATACAGTAAGTGCTCTGTATGGCGTTGGTAAAGTGAAGGCAATTAAAACACTGCTTTCTAACGAAGACCACTGTGCCACAATGAGTAGGCTGGGAACAGCTTTTCAACTGCCAGCAGATCTGTATGAAGCTACAGAAGCATTTACGTGTGCACTCTATGACGTTAAAGACTGTAGGGATGTCAATTATGCAAGGTCTCAGCTGTTTAAGAGTGGAAAGTGCACAGACAGAAGTCTACCACCAAACAGGGATGCCTTGCATAACCACACCCAGCAGGCAAACTACCAGGCAGCCATATACAGAAGGTCCCTGAAGAGTCAGCCTGATATTCCCATACCAATGGCCCATGGTTGGAAGATTGAGGGAGACTTCTTTAGGATTGACTGGATGACACTTCCCCCAGCCCCTGTCGGCATCTTGGAGCTTGTGTACTGCTCCTGTAAAAAAACACAATGTGTCAAAGGGAGATGCACATGCAAATTGAACGAGCTCCCATGTACAGACATGTGTCTTTGTGTGGACTGTGAGAACTTCCCAAATTAGGTATCATTGTAGGCGTCTTTCTAGCAAGCGGAAAGAGAAATGTCTTTGTTGTTGTTTGATAAAATGTATAACATTTAGGATAAATATTGTAATGTAATGTTATTTGATACATAGTATCTCTTCCATGACTAAGCTATTAGGATATCTGCTGTTGCTGTAAACCTATTTAATACATGTTATCTCTTCCATGCCTAGCTAGTAACGTTAGGTTGTCTGTAGGTGATGTAATCATATGTAACGTTAGCTAGCTAATAACGTTACATGGTATCTCTTCCATGACTAGCTATTGGGTTGTGTAGCTAGTGTATGTAACTTACATAATAAATGTTATTTTTTTCACTTCAATCTCTGTCTAGTAACTTAATCGTCTTTCATATCCTAATTTACGGCGCTACAGCCTGATAGAATAACTGTGTTTACGTCAACGTTAACATGCACTGCTAAAATTACATCTAGCTAACGTTTACATTCTAATACGTTAGCTCTGCATCTCCTCAAAACAAATGTTTTCTTCTCTGTGATCTGTAACGTTGTGTCACGCATGCGTTCTAACATGTGTAACGTTACCTGTAAATACAAACATAAAACGGAATAACGTTATACGTTAACGGTTTACAGAGTTCATGCACTAAGCTAACATTAGCTAACGTTATAAGATAGGTAAGTTACAAACAGCAGTTACACGGAGTACTTACCGGAGCCATTACACCTGGAATCTTGGATGCCGCTGTTTATGTTTCTCGACTTCGGATAGGATTCCTGCAGGAAAATGTTTGATTGTGTAGTTTTCTATGGTGATTTCCAAGATTTTACACCATAGAAAGTGCTCCCGCTTTTATGGCATGTAAATTACTCATGGATGTAGCTAGCTAGAGACCGCTACAGTCGTGGTAATGGGATATTTTGAATGAATATTATTGGCAGACGTTAGTCACGTGACGATAGAATTCGTTTTTTCATTGGTTAGATGTATAGTACTCCCTCGCGTTTGCCTAATCCGTTTATTAAACGTAAATTTAGTTTTCAAAAAAATATGATCGACTTCACACTGCCAACAAACGGATACGTGTTCAGAAATTTTTTTTTAGTTTATGTGAAAAAAAACAGCTACTCTATCCTCGAGGATCTATCATTTCAAAAACTAAAGCAGATAGCAGCGTTCGGCCCACCGTCTATTAATCATTATAAAAGTGTAACCGGCTGGATGTCGAAGCGTTCAGAGAGTTCTTCATCAAATGTGCTGATCAGTTAGTGTGATATGAGCTCTGACACGAGAAGCTGTCAGTGAGTCTCTCTACAGCAGCAGAAACACATGAAGCTTCTGAACAGAGAGATTCAGGCTTTTCCTCCTGCTGTTGAAGTTCAGTGTTCAGTGAGACTCAAGAGCATCAGTGAGACACTGACGGTGGGTAATGGAGACTGAAGCACTGATCCACTTCATCTCAGAGGTTCAGATCTGGCCTTTGTGCAGTCAGACCAGTTCTTCCACAGTAAACCAGTACTTTATGGACTCCAGAAGAAAAGGATCCTCCACAATCTGCTGCAACTACAGTCTGAACGCACAGAAATCTCTAGAAAGTCATTGTGTGTGTAGTATTGGGATTTGATTTTACTGTACTTACTGGAATAGTCTTAAAGGGATAGTTCACTTTGAAATTAATTTTTGGTATGTTTTAGCTTACCTCAAAGGCATCCAAGATGTAGGTGTCTTTTTTTCCGGAGTAGTTTCAATTTTGATATTTTTATGTCAAACCGTTCTTGTCTGTCAGTCATATAATGCAGGTCTATGGTCACTGTCTCAAAACAGCATGCACAAAGTCCAAATTAAACAATTCCCCATCGTCCAAATTAAACAATTCCCCATCGTAAGTACACATTGATGGCTTAAGACACGAAACGAGCGGTTTGTGTGAGAAAACGAACAGTATTTATATAGTTTTTGTCCTCTTGTAAACACACACACCCAAATGATCAGAGGACGCGGGTGCTTCGGTCTGCGCAAGCGCCGGAAAAGGTCAGAGGGCGCGGGCGCTTCGATCTGCGCAAGCGCCGGAAAGCGCCAGAAATTATATCTTGCGCGTGTACGTCACTCATTGTTTACACAGAGATTTAAACATCTTTTAGTCCGATGTATGCACCAAGGCACTCTGTTGTTTGCTCTTCATCTGACTCATGTTCTGTTGGCTGGTATGGTTCCTGTACGCTTAACTAAAAAAATATTGCTTGTCATTACAAAGTCAACACTAAGTAGAGCTACACGAACATGAATCCACACTGTCTATTACTATTATTATTATTATTAGGCTAGTAGTAGTAGTAGTAGTAGTATCATTGACTGCACCCTTATGAGTAGTACACATAGTTTCACATTGGTTTGACTAGCAGCTGCTTAGTATAGGCTACACATATCTTCTCTTCTTATAACATATCTTATAACTCTCTCATGTAAAACCATTCTTACCAAATATGGTGCAGAAATACATTGTATTGCTCATTTCATGTAATGCCAGCTTTACAAATACAAAGACGTTGTTCACATACCTCCGTTGGATGAGAAAACACCATAGGCACAGCTGATGATGTCAGTACTATGCGATCCTCTCCTTGGTTTATAAAATCATCAGGGGAAAAATGATCGCTGCAGACCCTCCTCAACTTTAGTACGTTTATGGGTGTGTTGATATCCAGCCGAAGAGCGATCAACCAGAACTTCAAGAGGGAAGGATTATAAATTGGGAATTCGTGAAAACTCACCACTACCGGATGAGTTCGCGCGAGCATACGAAATTGTTTTCTTTTACGTCGGTTTAAACATCCTGGATAAGCGCAAATTAGAACCATTTCGATTAGCCGTCTTACCTACAATCTCTGTTCTGTGTAAACAATGAGTGACGTACACGCGCGAGAGATCATTTCCGGCGCTTGCGCAGATCGAAGCGCCCGCGCCCTCGGACCTTTTCCGTCGCTTTCCGGCGCTTGCGCAGACCGAAGCACCCGCGTCCTCTGATCATTTGGGTGTGTGTGTTTACAAGAGGACAAAAACTATATAAATACTGTTTGTTTTCTCACACAAACCGCTCGTTTCGTGTCTTAAGCCATCAATGTGTACTTACGATGGGGAATTGTTTAATTTGGACGATGGGGAATTGTTTAATTTGGACTTTGTGCATGCTGTTTTGAGACAGTGACCATAGACCTGCATTATATGACTGACAGACAAGAACGGTTTGACCTAAAAATATCAAAATTGAAACTACTCCGGAAAAAAAGACACCTACATCTTGGATGCCTTTGAGGTAAGCTAAAACATACCAAAAATTAATTTCAAAGTGAACTATCCCTTTAATGTCTTATGTAGTCTTACTAAATAGTCTTTTCTCAGTGTTTCCTTATGCAGATCTGAAGTCAGTTTCTCATTATGGAGAACAGAGAGAGCTGTGAGAGATCTTCATCTCCAGATCCCAGCTGTGTGTCTGTGAAGAGTGACGCATCCATGAATAATCCTCCTAAACTCAGTGATGAAGCAGTGACCTCTGATCCCAGGTGTGTGTCTGTGAAGAGTGACGGATCAATGACTTATCCTCCTGCATTCAGTGATGAAGCAGTGACCTCTGACCCCAGTGATAAACCAGTGACCTCTGACCTCAGTGATAAACCAGTGACCTCTGACCCCAGTGATAAACCAGTGACCTCTGACATCAGTGATAAACCAGTGACCTCTGACCTCAGTGATAAACCAGTGACCTCTGACCCGTGATAAACCAGTGACCTCTGACATCAGTGATAAACCAGTGAGCTCTGACCTCAGTGATAAACCAGGGACCTCTGACCCCAGTGATAAACCAGTGATCTCTGACATCAGTGATAAACCAGTGACCTCTGACCCCAGTGATAAAGCAGTGACCTCTGACCCCAGTGATGAAGCAGTGACCTCTGACCCCAGTGATACACCAGTGACCTCTGACATCAGTGATAAACCAGTGACCTCTGACCTCAGTGATAAACCAGTGACCTCTGACCTCAGTGATAAACCAGTGACCTCTGACCCCAGTGATAAACCAGTGATCTCTGACATCAGTGATAAACCAGTGACCTCTGACCCCAGTGATAAAGCAGTGACCTCTGACCTCAGGTGAGTGTAAACCTGGAGTGGTGAATTAACTGTTTTATGGGAGACAAAAACACACTGAATTCACACAGAGAGATGAGATTTGCTGTAGGGCTGCAACTAACGATTATTTTGATAATGGATTAATTTGTTGATTTATTCTTTCAATGAATCAGATGAAAAATCCCCAAAATAAAATGAACATGAATTCTTGAAGATGTATTTTTATATATATATATTTTTTTTTAAATCCACTATTTAAAAAAAATATTGTTCCACCTCATCCATTATTATCAATATTATCAATTAGTTATTGCAGCCCTAATTGATGTATGAAACTCCTATGGAAAATCAAAGTCAACAGAGTATTTATGAGTTTCTTTTACACTGATAAAAAAAAAGTGAGCTGGTATCGCCGGCGATACCGCCGACCTCAGGGGGTTAAATAAATGAAACGGCAGACAGGAAGAATTATTTCTTTGTGTTTCTCAGGTTCTGGAGTCAGAGAGCTATGCGATGCAAAACGTGTTGAACTAAAACTGAAATGAAACACATTAATTGTACAGAAAATACAAGATTGACAAGATTGTGTAGATTTAGATTTTAATTTATGTTATTTTTCTTGATCTTAAATCTGTGCACTTTTGTTTTTCTAGAGTTTATAGAGATGATCAGACTGGAGACCAGGATTCTCCTCCACCAGTGAATGATGAACTACAGAGAGTCAAACACAGACACAAAGCCAGCATGAAGAACAAGTATGAGAGATTATTTGAGGGACTGAAACTCCAAGGGAATGAAACCCTCCTGAACAGGATCTACACACAGCTCTACATCATAGAGGGAGAGAGAGAAGGAGTGAATGAAGAACATGAAGTTTTACAGATGGAGAAAACAGCCAGAACACAACACTCACAAGACACTCCAATCTACTGCAATGACATCTTTAAAGCCTCTCCTGAACCAGGACGCCAGGAGAAAGAGCAGATCAAGACTGTTCTCACTAAAGGCATCGCTGGAATCGGGAAAACCGTCTCTGTGCAGAAGTTCATTCTGGACTGGGCCGAGGGAAAAGACCATCAGGATGTAGATTTCATGTTTGTGCTTCCATTTCGAGAGCTGAACTTGATCCGAGATCATCAGTACAGTCTTCACAGACTTCTGCTGGACTTTCATCCTGAACTTCAAGATCTGGACTCAAAGATTTATGAGGAGTGTAAAGTTGTGTTCATCTTTGATGGTCTGGATGAAAGCAGAATCACACTGAGGTTTTCAGACGCTCAGGAAGTTTCTGATGTGACTGAGACTTCACCAGTGGGTGTGTTGATGTCAAAGCTCATGAAAGGAGATCTGCTTCCCTCGGCTCTCATCTGGATCACCTCCAGACCAGCAGCAGCCAATCAGATCCCCTCCAAATACATCCACCGTCTGACAGAGATTCAGGGATTCAATGAGCCTCAGAAGGAGGAATATTTCAGGAAGAGAATCAGTGACGAGCATCAAGCCAGCAGAATCATCTCACACATCAGAAGAGCAAGAAGCCTCCACATCATGTGCCACATACCCGTCTTCTGCTGGATCTCCTCCACTGTGCTTCAGAAGCTCCTGGAAGAAGATCTGAGTGCAGAAATCCCTCAAACTCTGACTGAAATGTACATCCACTTCCTGCTGATTCAGATCAACATGAGGAATCAGAAGTATGAAGAGAGAGATCCAGAGAAACTCCTGCAGTCCAACAGAGAAGTGATTGTAAAACTTGCTGAAGTGGCTTTCCATCAGCTGATGAAGGGCAATGTGATGTTCTATGAGGAGGACCTGATTGAGAGCGGCATAGACGTCACTGACGCCTCAGTGCATTCTGGGATTTGCACTGAGATCTTTAAGGAGGAATCTGTGATTCATCAGAGGAAAGTCTACAGCTTCATTCATCTGAGCGTTCAGGAGTTTCTCGCTGCTTTTTATGTGTTTTACTGCTATTTAATGAAGAACAAGGAACCACTGAAGCTTCTGGGTGAATTCAGATCTAAAGTCTCTCTGTATGATCTACTAACATCAGCAGTAAATAAAGCCCTCAGGAGTGAGAATGGACGGCTGGATCTGTTCCTGCGGTTCCTGCTGGGCGTCTCACTGGAGTCCAATCAGAGACTCTTACAGGATCTACTGACACACACAGAGAACAGCTCAGAGAGCATCAGGAGAACCACACAGCACATTAAAGACAAGATCAAAGATCCATATGCTAATCTCTCAGCTGATCGATCCATCAATCTGTTCCTCTGTCTGCTGGAAGTGAAAGATCAGACTCTGTCCAGAGAGATTCAGGAGTTTGTGAAATCAGACAAACACTCAGAGGAGTTTCTCTCTCCGTCTCACTGCTCTACAATCTCCTACATGCTTCAGATCTCAGAGGAGCCGCTGGATGAGCTGAACCTCATGAAATACAACACATCAGCTGAGGGTAGAAGAAGACTGGTACCAGCTGTGGTCAACTGCAGAAAAGCTCTGTGAGTGTTTAATCATTAATAGCTAAAGAATCCTTTTTAATAATGCATCTTACATCTTTACAGGGGTCATGACATGGAGTTTTACATTATTTATTATATTCCCTAAGGTTCACTTATACTAGGGGAGCCAAACTCAGTTCCCTAGAGCACAGGTTTTCAAACCCTGGGTCGCCAGGATGATTTTAAGGAGAATGGAGTTACATTTAAAATAAAATGTTTTCATAAAGTCATAGTCTATAGGCCTGTATAAAAATAATTAATATGCTAAATATATTTGACTTAAATAATTAACAGATTAACAAAAGTAAAGAAAAAGCTGTGTGACAGTATTCTGCTGAGTTTGGTTTATTTCTGTGAAGCGCTCCACAAACTAGTTGACGGGAAGGAAACCGAGACGACAGAAAACACATCCTGTTTGTTTATTTTACAAAGCCACAGTGTTCTGGTTTATTATGAGTGTACACAAATTAATTTAAATACTTAATAGCAGTTTTGAATAGAGATGCGCTGATCCGATACTCACTATCGGCATCCAAATCCTATATTGTGCGTATACTATTCTGTGTTATTGTTAAGCCTCACAAAAGCTACAAAAACATTATAAAGAACCGTCAACTTTTCGTGCACTATATTATAAGTGTTCTAAAGCCACTCCATAGTTTAATGTGATAAAGTGATTTAATGATTAATATTGAAGTCGTTAAACTCAAGTAAGTGCTTCCCTCCGCTGCGGCTGTCAGTCATTCTCCATCCAGCACTCAAACAGCGCGCCGCGTTCGGTTACGGCAGTCAACATGATGAAACTCTCTCCAAGATGATCAATGTTACTATTGTTCAGAGGTGGAAAGAGTACTGAAAATTTGTACTCAAGTACAAGTACCGTTACATTGCTGAAATAATACTCAATTACAAGTAAAAGTACTGGTGTCAAAAAAGTAATTAAGTAAAAGTACAAATTACTCTTCTCAAAAACTACTCAGAGTACTAGTTACTAATTACTTTTTAGCTGGCGATAGTTAATGCATTACCAATAAAAATATTCAACAAAATCATAGATTTATGTAGAAAATAGCTACTTTTAACACGTTTTTACCTTATTGTCAAAGGACATTAATTAGTGGATACTGGAATTTCTAACTTCAATATGACACCTTGAAATATGTCAATATTCAGTAGGCCTAGCCTATAATTTTTAATACCATCGGGAAAACTACTACATACTAAATATTTTAATATCTACATTTTTGTCCATCCATTTTGTCAAGGCAATCATTATTTTCAAGCATTGAAAAGCACAACACTCATTGTAACAGTAATCTATTTGAATGGAAAAGTTTAATTCAAGTCTTCTGAAGAGACACGTCCACTTTATAAGGTGAGATTTTAATTTAGGCTTTTGTTTACATATTTAAACATTGATCAATAACCATTACAATAATCTAATATTTACTCACTCAGTGTATTTGTCTTTACAATAGGGTAACGTGAACTGTTGCAATAGCTCACACACAGCACAATGAAGCTTGATTTCAATTCAAAGCAAACTGAATTTAATTTGCAAAAAGACTAGATTTTTAGCGTTTAATTCAAGAGCATGGAGAGATTGGAGCTGGACGTCATTTGAGTCTGCAGTGAGAACCACTTGGAGAGATTCGCGATTGCACATGATATGACACACAGTCCGAGAGCGCACACTCAATATCCGAGTCCAGTTCGTTTGTATATTTGAGAGCTCGCGTCCAGTTTTCTGCGATTACATGAATGTGCCCTCGCGTTATAATATTGTTCGTGACATTTGCCATTAAAATATGCCATAGAAACTTGCAGGTATTAATAAAATTATGCGTAAAAATAGGCCTACCTGCAATCCCGCGCTAAGAGGAGGCGGGTGTGTCAAACTCGCTGTCGTTGAGATGAGAGAATGAGAACGCGCAGCTGGTAAAATATAGATATTTTGACAATACTACTATGTAGTTTGTTGTTCCAAACTTTCAGTCCAGCCATTAATCACTCTGAGCTCCTCGCCTCCTTCATGATCAGCTCTTCAAAACCTGCTGCGACTGCGGCGGCTTTCATTCAGTCCAAATATCAGGGGTTTTATTGGTCCGTTAACGATCGAATATTTTTATTGGCTACCGAAATGCCATTCAAAGATTTGAATATCAATTCAAATTGTACTCAGTAACGAAATGTGATTTTACAAGTAGCGAAGTAGATTACTTAGCTTAATATGTACTTGAGTACAAGTAAAATTACAGATTTAAAAATATACTCAAAAAAGTACAAGTACCCAAAAAAACTACTTAATTACAGTAACGTGAGTAGTTGTAATTCGTTACTTCCACCTCTGCTATTGTTATACTTGATCTGTAGAGAAAGGTCTATGGTTTCGCTTAAAATGACTTTATCTTTCTGCAGTTTATTGCTGTTCATGTAACTTTCTCCCGGTGTCTTTTAGATCACCACACTGGAGTAGAGAGCGCTATACTTGTTCTTCACGCTCACAGTAACTGACATGTTTAAACTGTTCCAAAGAAAAGGCTCAATAAACTATTGTATTCATATAATACCGGAACTACGCATCAAATCTCTTCCCTTTTTGCTTTGAGGTTTTCGATGCGAAGCGCTGTGACTCCATGTTGCTTCAAGCGCATCATTCTGCACACGGGATACGCACAAGCGCTTTGTGCCGCTCTGTATTGGAGCCTTTCATATTATAATACTTTTGGGCAATGAAAGATTATTAATAGCCTTTCTTATTCTGTCCTATCTATAATATGTTAAACAGCTGCGCTTAACATTTAAAAGAAATGTCTTTTCATTTTACAGTAAATATTAGAAATGAATTGTTTTTCAGGAATGTATTTTACAACAGTGGTTTTACAACAATACAAAGAGCAGTGAGTAACATTTTAACAGATTTAGTGCTACACTTTTTCACTTTTTTGTCTCCATCTCCACTAAATAATGGTTTTTTTTTCGCTAAATGTTTAGATTTTATACAATTATTGTAACTTTTGCTGATGAATTTAACTAATCTAAATATAATGGGTCAATATGGGTTGTGTCAATTTAAAAAAGAAAAAAAGGTTGCTCTTAAAGTGTGAACCACTGCCCTAGAGGATCACGGTTTAGCTTCAATCCTAATTAAACAAACCTGATACAGCTAATCAGGAGCTGATTTGTACTGTTAATAATCAATAAATCTGAATAAAGATTTTCCAACCTCATTCTGACCCTCTTTCTGAAATGATCTGTTTTCAAGCGGTGGCTCTCAAAAAACACCAGTGTTATAATTTGCTAATGTCACTGCATAGGAAAAAGTATCAATGCCCCCCCTGTGTTTTTGAAAACACCCATATAAAATACTTTCTACTATATACTTTCGCTTTGAGATCAAGCTGCTGTCAGATCCAATACAGTTGCTGCTTTATCTTTGCACAAGTTTCTTTGCAAACTCTCTCTGAAAAAACTCAAACTATTTGTTGATGCGAATGTATTTGCCCATGTGACGTCAAAAAACCCACAATATTCTATCAAGCCATTTTTGGAGCTTGGTTGAATACATTATTTTTTTTATTTTTTTTTTGGACGTTTTAAGCTGTGAAACTTGCCGGATGTTTCAATGGTACAAAGACCTCTTATGTCAAAAGAATTTAGTAATTTGAATACAAAATTAAATGTTAAAAAAGAGCAAGCGCTTGTGGAAAGGAGAAAGCGGTGTGCGAACTGCGCTCTCCATGATGACGAGTAAGTATCAGCAAAGAATTAATTGATTTCTAGCCCTTGCATTAGCTTTACTACTAGATATATTTATGGAGATGAGAAATAAAAAGCCGTCATTATGTCATTAATATCAGTCCGTCAGAAAAGCAGTTCTAGGCTTATTCTTGGCTGGATAACTCTTATCAGGTTTAAAAAGCCCTTTTAAAATGAAATATTAATGCAGTTTTGGATTAAATAAAAGTACAGTCAAGTCAAATAATACACGTTTTATCTCCTGTATAGTAGCGGGTGCGTTTTGCTCGATTGTTTTATTTTTTCATATAGCAGCAAAATAAACTTAAAATACTCCGTCATTTATGGTCATACAGACTTAAGAAATATGAAAAAATAAACTGTTAAATGTCTACTCAAAACTTTTGAATAAGAAACAATATCAAGACTATAAAACTCTTCAAATCTCCGCGAATCACAACAAGCGTATCAGTGAGAACACTTGTTCAAATTGCGCACACTCAAACCTGACTGCACATCACATTTTTTACTTTGATTCTGCTTTTATTCGTAACGCAATGGACCGGTCAACGGGACATAAATTAATCCTTAAAGGATGGGACTTTATGGGACATTTGCACAAAAATAATAAATAACTTACCGTAGCCTATTTTATAAGTCGCTCCAGAGTCGCATATCAGTCAAAAAATGCGTCACGAGGAAGAAAAAACATATAGGCCTATAGCTTAAGTCGCACTGGACTAAGTCGCATTTTTTTAGAAATTTATTTCACACAAAAAAAAAAAAGAAAAAAAAAAATGTTACAGACAGTTCTCTGCTACGGACGTGAGCGCTTCTAAAGTGGCACTAAACGAATGTTTTAAAACTTTCACAGAGACCTCAAACTGAAAGCATAAAGCCTGTCTTTAAATTTAATTTCGTTTTGTATTAATTGTATCTTAATTTTAATCGATGTTTCATCAAAAAATTGTCTGGGTTTAATAAATAAGAAGGCTATTAGAAAATAGATAATCAGGACACGGAGGCGCTGGCGAACCTGGAGCTCGTCTCATAAATGAACCGAAACTCGGCGTAGGGCTATAAGGTAGCCTATTGCCTCACAGACCTGAGACATATAGATAGCTTGAAATGTCTACTTTTAAGCAGAACAATTAAAAAAGAAAGAAAACAGACTGCGCTGCTTATGTCGGCCTAATTCGTATGAAATGTGCATTTCTCTCTGGCGCTGCGAAGATCGCGATTCGTCAACTTCGTGGCTATAGCCGACACTGACATAAAAAAATAGTAAACATATAGTTTTATTAGTAAACAGTTAAAATGTATCCTGCTATATTTTACATATTTGCCTGTTCCTTACAAAACACTAACAGTGGGGTTTTTGACCGGTTTTTTTTTTTTTTTTTTTTTTTGCAGCTGCGGACAAATTCTTTCGACACACACACACAATAGCCTACACTCTGCGCTTATGTTTTAAAAACATAATTTAACATATATAACAATTTTTAAATAGCCCACTTAAAGTGTTTATTACAAATAAATGACTAAATGCTAAAAATTTATCAATTTTAATGAACTAACATATGCGTTGCATTTACAATTCTGTGAAAACAGGGGGTGCTGCAGCACCCCCACTTCCCGCGTCCCTGAAATATAGTATGTTTTGTCAAAAATAAAGTAATCAAATAATATGTTATAATAGTGTTTGTTCTAATGTAGGCTATATTCAAAGTAATGAATCCTTAACTTTGAAATATGTATGATAAAATGTATACTTTAGTTTATACAAAGAAAGATTACACTTGAATTGAAAAATATATTTACAAGGTAGAATAGAATAGAATAGAATTAGGCATTTATATAGCGCTTTCATATGTACTACTGTACACCCAAAGTGCTTTACAATCATGTCAGGGGATCTCTCCTCAACCACCACCAGTGTGCAGCATCCACTTGGATGATGCGACGGCAGCCACAGTACAACGGCGCCAGTGCGCTCACCACACACCGGATATAGGTGGAGAGAGGAGAGAGAGTGATAGAGCCAATTCAATGTAAGGGGATTATTAGGAGGCCATGATTGGTAAGGGCCAATGGTGTGTGGCCATGACACCGGGGTTACACCCCTACTCTTTACGAGAAATGCCATGGGATTTTTAATGACCACAGAGAGTCAGGACCTCGGTTTAACGTCTCATCCGAAGGACGGTGCTCTTTGACAGTATAGTGTCCCCTTCACTATACAGGGGCGTTAGGACCCACACAGACCACAGGGTGAGCACCCCCTGCTGGCCTCACTAACACCTCTTCCAGCAGCAACCTGTTTTTTCTCAGGAGGTCTCCCATCCAGGTACTAACCAGGCTCAGCCCTGCTTAGCTTCAGTGGGCAACCAGTCTTGGGCTACAGGGAGATATGGCTGCTGGCTAGGTAGATGTAAACAAACTATTAAAGGTATTGAGCCTTTTCTTTAAATCATTTTTATTGTGTTTTATTCGTGACAAATTTGGGGAGAGGATACATATTCCAAAACTTTCTGAAAATACAGTATGAGAATCAACAGCACAATTACTAGACATGTTTACCTTGGATATTATGCAATTTGCCAGCACAATTTGTGGAAAAATAAAAAAATGGAGATGCTTCCAACTGTGAACCAATTTGGTAGAATATATATATATATATGTGTGTGTGTATATATATATATATATATATATATATATATATATATATATATATATATATATATATATATGTATATATGTGTGTGTGTATATATATATATATATATATATATATATATATATATATATATATATATATATATATATATATATGTATATATATATATGTGTGTGTGTGTGTGTGTGTATATATATATATATATGTGTGTGTATATATATATATATATGTGTGTATATATATATATATATATATATATATATATATATATATATATATAGCTCTTGCATTCTTTCCTGTGGCTCAGTGACACACCTGAATGAATGGCTCATTATGTATGTGGGCCCCTTTGTCTCCTCAGGTGTGAACCACCAAAATGTATATTTAAATTAACCCCAAGGAGAATAATTGCAACAGTATATAACTTGTTTATTGTTAGGTCATTTTATCTAATGTTATCTAACAAATGGATTCTTATTGTAAAGTGTTTTTAATACTACAGTTTCCATATTTGTAACCGTGATATACACTTTAATATATCTAAATTTAATCTAAATTAAGCTTTGGTACTGAAATTGGTACAGAGAACCGTGGATTTTCACTGGTATTGGTACCGAATACTGAAATTTTGGTACTGTGACAACACTAGTCCCCAATTAAGCACGCCAAAAGCCAATGGCAACAAAGGTGATAAAAGGCAGCAGTGGCAAGAAACTAAAACTCCATCAGGGCCGAATGGAGAAGAAAACCTTGGGAGAAACCAGGCTCAGTCGGGGGGCCAGTTCTTCTCCAGCCAGCGAACGAACAGTGTATGATTATGATCCAGGCAGCATTATAGGTCAGAAGTCAGATGGAACTGGATATTATTCTGATTGTTCCAATCTAATCTGAGATAAGATTATCTATGAGAGATAATTTACAGTCTGCCATTCATAATGTCGATGTGTGTGTGTGTGTGTGTGTGTGTGTGTGTGTGTGTGTGTCTGTAGGTTGTCTCTCTGTATGGTGACAGAGGAAGGCTGTGGTTATGTGTGTTCAGCTCTGAGTTCAAACCCCTCACACCTGAGAGAGCTGGACCTGACGAACAATGACCTGCAGGATTCAGGAGTGAAGATTATTTCTGAAGGTCTGAAGAGGCCAAACTGTCAGCTGCAGATACTGAGGTATTTAAGAACATATAAGAGATTATTTACAGTCTGCCGGTCATAATGTTGATGTGTGTTTGTAGATGGTCTGACTGTGTGTGTCTGTAGGTTGTCTGGCTGTATGGTGAAAGAGGAAGGCTGTGGTTATGTGTGTTCAGCTCTGAGTTCAAACCCCTCACACCTGAGAGAGCTGGACCTGAGTAACAATGACCTGCAGGATTCAGGAGTGAAGATTATTTCTGAAGGTCTGAAAAGCCCACACTGTCAGCTGCAGATACTGAGGTATTTAAGAACATATAAGATATTATTTACAGTCTGCCAGTCATAATGTTGATGTGTGTTTGTAGATGGTCTGACTGTGTGTGTCTGTAGGTTGTCTGGCTGTATGGTGACAGAGGAAGGCTGTGGTTATGTGTCTTCAGCTCTGAGTTCAAACCCCTCATACCTGAGAGAGCTGGACCTGACGAACAATGACCTGCAGGATTCAGGAGTGAAGCTGCTCTCTGATGGACTGAAAAGCCCACACTGTCAGCTGCAGATACTGAGGTATTTAAGAACATATAAGAGATTATTTACAGTCTGCCGGTCATAATGTTGATGTGTGTCTGTAGATAATCTGACTGTGTGTGTCTGTAGGTTATCTGGCTGTAAGGTGACAGAGGAAGGCTGTGGTTATGTGTCTTCAGCTCTGAGTTCAAACCCCTCACACTTGAGAGAGCTGGACCTGACGAACAATGACCTGCAGGATTCAGGAGTGAAACTTATTTCTGAAGGACTGAAGAGGCCAAACTGTCAGCTGCAGATTCTGAGGTATTTAAGAATATATAAGAGATTTACCACACCAACACAGAAAAGCTACAAAGGGAATCTAACCATTATAATATTTTTGGGGAGTGTCAGAAATTAACCCAGTTTTGGCAAGGGATTGAAGGAAATTTGGCAGCTGTTTTTGAGGTGACGATTCCTTGTAATTGTGAATGTTTACATCTGGCTAATATTTCTTTTGATGGGTGGAATAACATAGATAAGAAACTGATTCTTCTGGCAGTCAAATGGCTAATACCAGAGCCACTTACAGTTGATGATTGGATTGACATATTACACTACATATATATATATACATTTAATTTCCATGACCATTGGTAGACATGATGGGTTATAATGCTGTCTTTGTATTGACGTATATGTTTTTGTTTTATTGTAAAGAAGCATTTCTGCCTTGATAAATGTATATATTTGTCCGCTGAAATTGAAAAAATAACATATAAGAGATTATTTACAGTCTGCCAGTCATGTGTGTTTTTGTAGATGATCTGACTGTGTGTGTCTGTAGGTTGTCTGGCTGTATGGTGACAGAGGAAGGCTGTGGTTATGTGTCTTTAGCTCTGATTTCAAACCCATCACACCTGAGAGAGCTGGACCTGAGCTACAATCACCCAGGAGTCAAGCTGCTCTCCGGCAAACTGAAGGATCCAAACTGCTCATTGCAGATTCTCAAGTATGTGGGACAAGCAAGCCTCGTTTACACTGCAGGTCTTGATGCCCAATTCTGATTTGTTGCCTATATACGATTTTTTTTTTTTGACCGTCCATTTACACATTCTTGCCTCATATCCGATTCATGTGTTTACATTTGACATACTATCTGAAACGTTGCGCATGCTTAAAGGGGGTTCTTGCACAGATGGACTAACGTGAAATGTGCTTGATGCTAGCTTTGCGATTATACCGTATTTTCTGGACTATAAGTCACACTTTTTTAATAGTTTGGCTGGTCCTGTGACTTATAGTCAGGTGTGACTTGTATATCAAAATTAATTCATACTGACTGACATGAACCAAGAGAAAACATTACCGTCTACAGCCGCGAGAGTACAGATGCTGCTCCTGTAGCCTACCCCTGAAAAAATTTACTGAAAACAACTGAAAAACTGTTAACTGAAACATTAACCTAAAGACAACTGATAAAGACTGAACACAAACAAAATGCCCCCAAAAAGAAAAAAATCTCCATGTTTTCGGTGTTGATGCGCTGGTGACGCGTTCATGTAACATGTATGGGTGGCGCTGCCAATAAAGCTCCTAAAAGCTGTCACGAAAAGCTGTTCTGTGGAGAGCCAACCCTTCTTCATCCAGTGGGTAGGGTTGGGTATCGAGAACCGGTTCCATTTTAGAACCGGTAACAAATTTCCAAAAACCAGGTATTCGATAAGACGCACGTATTACATTTACATTTACATTTATTATATATATAGCTGACGCTTTTATCCAAAGCGACTTACAATTGCTATATATGTCAGAGGTCACACGCCTCTGGAGCAACTAGGGGTTAAGTGTCTTGCTCAGGGACACATTGGTGTCTCACAGTGGATTTGAACCCGGGTCTCTCACACCAAAGGCATGTGTCTTATCCATTGCGCCACACCACCCCAAGCATTACGATTCCTCTTATCGATTCCTGACTATCCGTTATTTTAAAGGACAAGTTCGGTATTTTACACTTAAAGCCCTGTTTACAGATCGTATCTGATGAAATAGAACGGTTAAGATTAAATTTTGGACAAATGCTGTTGTCCCGAGAATTTTAGGTTTATTTCGCTTTCCCCCCCACCCCCACAATGGTTGTCTAGGTGCACTGAAACATTCTTTCCTAAAACACATTAAACTTTAGTTTACAAAGACGTGAAACTCACCGAGTGGTCAGGGGTGTTCACTGGTATGCTCACTCAAAAATCGCTGAAAAAGATGCATTCCAACAGGTGTTTTACCATTAGTTGTAAAACTGTGGACCTATTTTTCCAAATGTCTCACACCCGTAGATTCTTCCGTTGAGAGCTTGAATAATAGACACTCCAGCCCAGTTGGTGGCGATAATGCACCTTTGCCAATTGACCTTTCGCCGGCCCCTCCCCCAAAACGGCCATTGTCCAATCACACATCATAGCAACCGTTACTATGTGAGCAGGTCCGACAAACATAAGCAAGATGGTGAAGCGTGCGCCCACGGCGTTTGTAAATCGGACACTAGATACCCCGAGAGATTGTCTGGAGGACTTGTGTTCTTTCCATTCCCAAAGCCGAAAACACAACGTGAGCGGTGCCTACAATGGATAAAACAGTGTGGACGGCCCCACTCCCAGTCAAATGTGTCGAACATTACGAAGCATAAATACGTCTGCTGGCTGTGGTGTCGATGGCTACTTAAAGTTTTTTTTGTTTTGTTTTTCTGATCTGAAAAACTATCCTATCTGTTACTCAAAAAACATAATATTGTCTGAACCGCGAGTTTTATGATCCGTTGCCCCACTAATAAATATTATGCTCTCAACCGCGAGTTTTGTGATCTGTTGTCCCCACTAATAAATATTATGGTAAGTGCATTATGAAAGACAAGCAATGAAAGTTATTTAGATGCAAATTAAGGCTATGTCTGGTTAAACAGTTATTGCGTGATTTCGTTTATTGTGCGTTGTCAACTTGAAGCATGAATTTGAGAAAGAAAATCATTTTTGGAAGAAAATGCACCACGTACTTTTGTCAATGATACAAGTTATAGCTAAAAGATTGTAAAAGCTTTCAGTTCACCCAGCCTAATTGTAGTTGAAAAGTCAAATTAAACTTGATTAATGATACACTGTGACTGATCAGATAAACTACAGCATCGAGAATATAACTCCCATGTGTTTTGCAGCATTTAAAATTTTAGTCATAGTGTGTTATGCGAAAAAATAGTGTTCTTTCACACAAAAACACAAAAGTGAGTGTCTTTCAATGCTTTTAAACACTTGTTTTCTTGTTCTTTGTCATATCACAAATTATGTGTATGAACACCGGTAAGCATTAGCCTCGATAGAGACGTAGATAGTAGTCGTGTCTCCTTCATTGCGTATTTTTATATTTTGAATATATCCCTCCACTGCATACTGTAACCCCTTTTGCCTCGATCTGGAGGATATCGCGGAGGTATTGCTCCAAAAATGGTCACTGACACGCACGGGTATACCTCTTCCCGTCATGGCAATCTGTCGCGCTGGTCGTGTTTGACCATTTGTTTGTCGGACGTAGCAACAGTAACTAAGGGGGGCGGGGCTCGGCGAAAGGTCAGTTGCAAGCAAACCACTGGCATTTCACTGAATACACAGAAGAAGCAGAAGAAGAAGCGGCGGAGTAATACCGTACCTCACACAGCTCTTTCAATACAACTCAATGGAGTTGGACAAAAACTACGAGAAAACCTGTTGGAATGCATCTTTTTCAGCGATTTTTGAGTGAGCATACCAGTGAACACCCCTGACCACTCGGTGAGTTTCACGTCTTTGTAAACGAAAGTTTAATGTGTTTTAGGAAGGAATGTTCCAGTGCACCTAGACAACCATTGTGGGGGTGGGGGGGGAAGCGAAATAAACCTAAAATTCTCGGGACAGGAGCATGTGTCCAAATTTTAATCTTAACCGTTCTATTTCATCAGATACGATCTGTAAACAGGACTTTAAGTGTAAAATACCGAACTTGTCCTTTAAATGTAGGCGCGCGGCAAGCACGTTCATAATAGAAGCGACATGGGCCGTGGGCGCGACGAGCATACGGTGCGTGGCGCTCGTTTTTGCAGGCGCGCTTATGCCTCGGCGAGATGAAACATCTCAACTTTTCAGAATGTAACATCAAAAGCTCGGCTGAACAGCTGATCATAGCTGAACAGGGCGGGTTTTTATTTCTCATCTCCATAAATATATCTAGTAGCCTAGTAAATGGTTGGTTGCATAGCAACGACAGACGCCACGGGAGCGCAAGCGCCTGCATTGCCATGCATTGCCATGCATTTTTAGACGCGATATGTGAATGGTCCCTAATTCAGGAATCTATGTGGCTTAAAATCATTTTTGTTTTGTTTAAAATGGAGATCACGATTACATACATCAGACAACTACTCAGAATAACATGTTTAGTCTAATAGTCTATTTTTTTTAAACTAGTTTGAATAATTAATTCAAACACTAATTAATTCAGTGTCTCATATATACTATATAATGTTTAATGAATGAATGATTCACCGTTTTTGAACGAATCTCTCGAGTCTTCTTCAATAAATAATTCAATGAAAAAAAAACTGTCGATTTTTGCCACCTACTGCTGGAGTAATAATGTAATCAACACCTTTATATGAAGAGACTCCTTTCACTTTAGCCATTTTATTGGTTATTGCTTAAAATTGGCAAGAATAAAAGGTAGAAATATTTATTCTTCAAGTATTTGCCCTTTTTTCTCCCTCCAAAAAATATTGGAATCGGAAAAAAAAAGAATCGGTAAGAACCGGATTCGATAAGCAGAATCGGAATTGGAATCGCTAAAAATGAAACGATACCCAACCCTACCAGTGGGTAGTATTACTTTTGGTTTGCGCAGTGTATTTCACAGAATTACTAAAAAATATTTTGCCACCTAAAAGTTAAAGATGTTTTTGTCACGTCCGTAACGCATGTGTATTTCCCTCATATTAACCCTCTGGGGTCTGAGGAGTTTTTGGGGCCCTTGAGATGTTTTGACATGGCCTGACATTTGTGCTTATTTCAGCTACTTACAACATACCATTAGCCAACATGTAATTTTGCTGCATTCAGCACAATCTCTGCTACAATAATATGTGAGCAAAATGGATGTACATGTTTGCATTTTCTAGAAAAAAAAATATTATGCGTGGTTAGTAGGGGTGACCCCGAATAGTCGTAGATTCGATGCTCCGATAGGAGGAGCCTGATTCGACTACCGAATCTTTGCAGAGGTGTTATGAAACGAGGATCATGCCACTTTGGCTATATGAGGGCGCTCAATGTCTGATTTCACATAGAACTACCGGTTTTCTGTCAATACGTTAATATTCAGCCTATTATGATAATGCTGTATATAAAAATGAGCAAAGAAAGAAGCTTTTAATAAATATTTTTTAACGTGCGTGAATAAATCAAAACACCCTGTGAACGATTTAAGTTTCACTTTCAATCCTTGACTGACAGAGGAGCGTCTTGGCGGCAAGGATTTAAATCTTTAACAATGTCTGGGATAAGAAAAACTAAAGTGTGGATGTACACCATCAGAAAGGATATTCTCCAAGGCTGGATTAGCATCAGGAAAACCATGATCGCACTTCTGCCTGCCAACGTTTCCACAGGACATTCTAAAATGCTTAACGTGAAAAAAGCTTTTAAAACGCTTTAAAGGCACTTTAACGTGGCTTAATATATGTTCACAGTACACACTTTATTAAGAAACCATAGGCTACTATGTGCAGATAAGCAGATGAACCCAGAATACTAACTATTTTAGGAGATTAAGTCGTTAAACGTTTTTCACGTTAAGTGTTTTAGAATGTATTTTATCCGCGCGCACAAAAGACGCCAACGGACACAGACAGAGTGAAAGACTGGATTTGTTCTCTCGATCAGGTATAGGGTACAAGTGATTTAACACTTTTCAGCCGGTTCTAATTTGATTTTTGGATGCTGTGAACATTTTTAGCTAGAAAGACTGCCACTCCAGTTTAGCATTTATTGTTGTTTCTGCAGTTAAAAAGACAAAATTCTGGCTACTATCGTTATTTAAATAATTTATTTATTTTAATTTTATTTATTGATCTGTCAGGGTTATCTAACTATTTGTGGCTTGTGTTTTGAATATATGTTCCCCTGCACTTTAGGCATTTTGCACACATTTGCTCCTCATCTTGTGACTTGATTATGATTTATTTCGTTTTGTATTTTTATTTATTAGAAAGGTATATTCTGTTCTGATTTAATTTAGTAAATTAATTGTTTATTTTTTCACGGCATTGAAATGTTAAAGCCCCGCCCCCAGCCCCACCCCCATACACACCCCCATACACATGATTCGACTATTAGTCGACTATAGGCAAGACATGACGATTCTGATTCGACTATGAAAATCCATAGTCGAGGACACCCCTAGTGGTTAGTACGTTTTGGGAAAAACATTGTCACCGCAATAAGGCCATTTAACACACACTGAATAGTTGTCCACAAGACTTTTGAATTACTATTCTTGTAGGCTAGAATTTTTCTACAAAATGAAGTGAAAATCATTCTGATCGCTCTTTCACAAACAGCAATATAACGATTTTAATTTTGCATGTCAGTTTTTGTGTCAGCACTGCTGTATGCGTGGGCCATGAATATTAATGTGATTCACACCAGGGGTGTGACTAAAGACACTCCCCCAATGGCTAATGGCCTATCAAGGTGCTGTGAGGCAGCCTGAACAAAGAATGAGGAACTGATGAATGATTCACTGATGAATAAAAAAAAGAACAGCATTTATTCAAAATAGAAATCTTTCCCAACAATGGAGAAGAAAGAAAGAAAAAGAGACCAAACTTTAGTTTTTTTGTATATATATAAAAAAAATGTATTCAAAGAATCCTGAAAAAACCTATGACAGGTTATAAAAAATATATATTAAACAGCACAACGGTTTCCAACATTGATTTAAAAAAATAAAATACCTGTGTGTGCTTTGCATGCCACCATTTTTTCATCCACAGCTAAGTTTCTTTTAGGATGATAGATGGCTTTACAAGCATGACAAATAGTGTCCATGAGAGGTTTGACCCTGAAAAGACGGTCATGTTCAGCTGTTGCCCCTCTTTCTGTCATTATCCAAATCTGCATCTGGGTGACTCATGTGCACATTCCATGAAATGGTGCGGTATCTGTCCCGGGACATAACTGTAGCTGGAAAGGGTACGGAGAAAACACTGCTTTGCCGCCAATAGTCCCTGATGGAGCTGACCTTCACCATGGCCATGTAGAACAGCAGCCCGATGTAGCGGTACATCTCACTGATGCTGACATCTGTCCATTTATATTTGCAGCGCTTTGCAGTTGCCTTGGCAGCCTGAGCATTGGTGTTGTGGCACAGAGTTGACACAGCACTTTCTGAAAAAAAATGTTTGAATAGGCTCATGGGCGAATGTGAGTCACCAGAGCTCAGTTGTGGTCCAGTTTCACGTCGCACAGTCTGTAGAATAGGGGTGGAACGGTACACAGAAGTCACGGTTCGGTTCACCTCGGTTCAGACATCACGGTTCGGTACGAGTTCAGTACAATGGAGGGAAAAGCAAAACAAAAATGCAGAAGGCAATTTTTTTTTTATTGTGCACATCTCAGGCTGTACCACCAAAGGAAAATAAATGTCTTAAGCCTTGTATTTTTTAAATAGGTTTTATTAATAAAGGAAAGGCATAGAACCAGTTTATTTGTAGTGCACTGACAATTGTTTCATATAATTAGTTTATAAAGTAAATTAATAAAAAGACAAAAAGACCTTGAGAAACGTTTGGTAATTGTAGGCCTAATTTAAATGAATTTAAAATTAATCTGCTATATTTCAGATCAAAATAATTGTTTTCCTAAAAATTTTAGTTGACCCTCTGGGGTCTGAGGTGTTTTCTGGGTCCTGGAGGTGTTCTGACATGCTCTGACATTTGTGCTTATTTCTGTTACTTGTGACATTTTCATGGATAAAGTCTGATTACACTGTATTCAGCACAAACTCTGCTACAATAATATATCAGCAGCATGCATGTACAAATTTGTAGTTTTGAGATAATGACATTTATGCATGGTTTTTGAAAATACAAAAAAAAATTCTCACTGAAATAAGGTCATGAAACCCATACTGATTATTTCTTCACAAGACTTTTGAAAATTGTATCACGTAGCCTAGAATATTTGCTCCAAAACTATGTGAAAATCACCCTGACTGCTCATTCAGAGAAGACAATATATTGATTTAAAATTTCTAAGACGTGTTTTGTGTGAAAAAGCTTTATGCGGGAGGGGCGTGAACATCTCATTAACCCTCTGGGCTTCTTCGTAAATGGGTCACACTTAGCTTCCTCCCGGTCAAAAACGGACGAAGCCTTAAAATTTAACTTTGTTTTTTCCCAGGATAACCAATCAAATATATTTTTGTTCTATAATATTTTCTGATTATTTTTTAGAATTTTTAGAGTTTTTTTATGATACTTTGCATTAATTATATAATTTTTATGAGCTATTTTTTCCATTAGAATTAATATATATATTTTTATTTTATTTTATTTTATTATTTTTTTCAATAAATGCAACATTTCACATCAAAATAGAGTGCAGGCCTAAAAAAAAATATTCAAGTGAGAAGAGCGCCATCTAGTGGCTTTAAAATATATAAATATGTGTCATGTCCTATAACCGCCTATAGGGATCTCCCAGTCACGTGACCCCTAGCCGAGTGTCAGCCATTTTGACGGAATACTTCAGCGCACCTACATACATGAGAATGCGGATTATCACATGTTTTATGACAGCAAATTGATTAAAATAATATAATAGTATATAATGGGTCACTGTATTAATTATCTTGAGCCTGCTGTAATGTTCCTATAAATATATTTTCTTTCCAACTGTGCATTCTGAATAATAAATAGGCTAAATATATGTATCCACTAAGCTGCAGCAGTCCGCTCGTCTTCCCATTAACAGTTTTTTTTTTCTTCTCTTTCTGACATTTCATACCTGTTGGGTTTACATTTTTTAATTAAATTGACTATAAAAAAAGATTGCTTGTGTGTGCTGGTGTTTATTCCAGTCTTTTAAAATAGTTGAATGAATGCGCGATCGTGCCTGTAACGATGTTAAATAGGCTAATGTTAGGCTATTTAATCAATAATGTACACAGGGTAGAGGAGAATGACAGTCAACTATATTATAGCATTTTGGGCATAAACATGTAAACAGTGAAAAGATTGACATTGAAAAATGACACAGAATGATTAAAATGTAATATTTAATTAAAAAAATAAATGTTCGTGGTTTACATTGATGTTATTCATTTGTTCTCACACACTTCAGCGTCACGGTCACTGGTTTAGACGAACACTGACCATTATCTATTATTAGCACAGCGGCCGTCAGCTAACTCTTCACGTCATGTCATCACAAAAAGAAATATACAAGATGAAGATAAAGGAATTAGAAATCATAGATCCATATGAAGCACCACAAGTTATTTTTTTACAGACATTAAATGTGTAGAAAAACTTCCTGACATTGAGTTCGGTGACATACAGCTAAGTTACCTTATTCACTTCCCATCACGCTACACCGGAGCTTCATTAAAAGCATACACAAGCTTAGCAGGCTATCGTTATCACAGCATCGCTCGGGCATGATAGAAGAATAGATGAATATTTCGCGACGAGCTGTATCAGAGCCCGTCTCTGGCTGTATTATAACCAGCGGTTTAGCATTTTCTATTCCGTCAAGATGGCTGCTCTAAATGGCGTGACGTCACGCGGGACATCCCTATAGCTTTTTTATTTATTTATTTATTTATTTTTGTTCCCATTCGGAAAGAAAAATAAATAATTACTAAGCAACCACTGAATGGAACAGCACAAATTATATATCATTTTAAAGCTTGGGATCTCAGCTTTTTAATGCAACTAATTACATTTATTAACTCCTAAAGAGTGCTGAGTAATCCCTCTAAAACCGAGTGTACCGCCAGCAGGCGCCACCTAGCTGCGAAAATATTCATTACCATATTTTTAAAAAATCTTGCCTTGATTAACACAAAGTTGATGTCATTTGAAAGCTTAGAGTCTGAACTTTACAGTGAATGTATCCACTTTGAAAAACTCGTAAGTATTGCTGAGTTATTTGCTGATAAATAGGATTTCTTTTTTTTTCATAATCTATAAAATAATGTACTGCAATGTGTCAAAAACATTATACAGCTCATGAAACATTCACAGATCATTGAAAATGGCACTTCATTTTTTACAGCATATTATTACAATTAAAATGAGCCCAAAATTAACATAATCTATTGCTTTTATGACAAGATAATCTTCATGGAGAAAAAATTGCCCATGAGGGGACGGCAAAGACTGTACAAAAAGGCTGTCTCTTTTACAAATGCTGTAACTTTTGATTCCTTTCTCCAAATTTTTTTTTTTTTTATCCAGATGCAGCTAACATGTAGGGGGACTTCACTAAAAAAAATTTTTCCTCCTACCTTATTTCCTTCCTGAGGGGGAGGGTGTCTTATTTGCACTCTTGATGTTTTAGAGTGTCAGCCCTTCATTGCTGTGCACTTTTTTTCTGCACAGTGGCTGATTTGTAGTTTGTACCACCAAAAGTTTCTCTGAGTTTTCGTATTTTTTCGTATTTCCCATTCATTTCCTATGTCGGTCATTTTTGACCGGGAGGAAGCTAAGTGTGACTATTTTTTTTTACGACCCTTTAACATATCCGAATCATGTCCATGATTTTTTTGTGTGTTCACATAGCTAATACAACAAAAGTCACCAAGTGTCATCCCATTCCGATGAAGCAAAAACAAATTAAAATTCAAAATGTATACGTTTTCGGTCATTTTTGACCAAAGACGCCCAGAGGGTTAATATGTAAGCTTTCCACACCTGAGAAAGACAAAGACACTCCCTAATGGCCCTATTTTAGGAGCTATCAGGCCCTATCATTCTGAGCAACCTTGCACAAAGAATGAGGAGATTTAAAAAAGAATGGCTTTTAGATTGTTTGGATTTATTTACAACACAACATAATCCAAAGATACAAAACAAAAGACAAAAAAAATCACACTATTGAAAACAATCATCCAAAGACAGAGACCTTTGTGCCATTCCTAAAAACATTGTACATACCTTTCATTTCCAAGGTGTTTGATTTTCACAAAAAAAAGTGAACATACTGATATCAAGAGAAACTATAGGGAATATAGTTACAAAATTTATTGGGAATACATTTTAGGTTTTGTCTGGTTAAAATTGCTTTTTAAAATTCACAGAATACACACACACACAAATGTTTCCAACAATATATAATATAATGAACACCAGGTTTGTTGTGCCTTGTAAGCATAGGCTATGCACAGTGCTGCATAAAATAATAACAACAATAACCTATAGCAGCATATAAATCTTCCAAAAGATTTCAGTAACAACTACGCTAGTGAAAAATATATTGATTATCATATGTTACTTCAAATGTTTCCATTCGTTATGATGATATGAAATGAGATAATAGTAAAAACATGAAGCCTTTGTTTGGAGCGTTTTGCTTTTCAAACGTGATCGTTTCAAACGCGATCACGATACATTCAAAACCAGTGCTCCCTCTAAAATATGAAACATTATGGTTACCATATACATATCTACGTTTGAGCAGATATCCACAAACACAGTAACAGTAAACACGGGTCCAAATATTATAATATTCACCATATATCTAGCAACAGTTCAACTGCAATGTGAAGTTTATGCAACAATAACATGAACTAATAATTAAGAATTTCTTACCTTACATCTTGTCTTCAAATCGCATTCTTCTTCTTCTGAGGTATATCAGAGACAATTTAATCCAATGTAAGTTCACGGCACGTCTTTCAAACTCGACGAAAAGCAGAGACTGATGAAGTGTGGTGTTTTGTTTTCTTGAGTTAATGAGCGCGATTGCGTTCCATGTGGAGATTTGCATGTGAATATCTTTTGCGCGTGTGGGCGTATTCAAATTAAAAGTAATTAACAAGCCCGTGAGAAGCTGGACATCTTGTTGGTTTTATTCAAATTATTTAAACAGATAATATTTGTTTTCAGTTTGAATTCGATCATTTAGAAGTACACACTTAAATGTTTATAAAGGTATATGGCTCATAAATGTGTGACAAGTATTCGCTGAGTTTTGTTTCAGTTTATAGACGTGCTCAAGAAAAAAAAGTTCACCGCGACGGAGAGGCAGAACGCACACCCTGTTTATTTTCTTTATTTTTACAAAAGCACAATGTTTTGATTTGATTGTAAGTGGACACATACAAAAGAAGAAATATCACAGATTCTTTTTTCATATTTCTTTTTTCTGTATGACCATAAATGATGGAGAAATTTAAGTTTATTGTGCTACAATGTGAAGAAAATCCAGCAAAACGCACCGGCGCGTTTGTCGACCTCAGAGGGTTAACACTAACTTTATTCTCTTTAACCCTCTGGGGACCAAGCTGTTTTTGGGGTCCTTGAGATGTTCTGACATGCCCTGACATTTGTGCTTTTTTCAGTTATTTATAAACATGTTAATGGCTAAGGTGTAAATTCAGTCTATATAGCACAAACAGGGCTACCATAATATGCGAGCAACGTGTATGTAGATGTTTGTATTTTTAAGAGAATAATGTTTATGCGTGGTTATTGGAAAAAATTTAAATGAAAGTTGCTGAATTAAGACCACAAAACACATATTAAATATGTGTCCACAAGACTTTTGACTAATGGATGTTGTCCCTTTGAGTTCTAGCTTCAAAATGATGTGAAAATAGTCTTGCTTTATCGTTCACAAAAAAAAAAAAATACATTGATTTAAATGGTGTAAAACAGGTTTTGCTTGGAAAGCCAATATGCGAGGGGGCGTGAAGGAGGAGTAGTTTACACCTTAGATTACAATGTCCCACCCACTCTGCATAATGACTCTGCATAATTAGCCATTCATTCAGGTGTGACACTGACTGAGCCACAATGCAAGGACAAAAGATGTATTTAGACTTATATTGACAATTAAATATTTTGCTTACATCTCTCTTGTAAATATGTTTTGCTATTTTATTAAAAAATGTTACAATTACAACAATAATTACAATTTCAACAATATTTCAAGTGTACTCTTTCTTTTAAAAAAAAAAAAAAAAAAGATTATAGGCCTACATTTTATCATATGTATTCATTAGTTTGAATAAAGCCAACATTGGAACATCTAACATCTTAGTCTTTGACTTTATTTTTGACAAAAATAGTATTTTATATATATATATACCGTTAGATATTTTACTTCAACATATTTCAGTCGATTTTTACTCATCTCAGTAGGCTATAGCAAAGCAGTTTATTCTTTCACACACAGATGCGCCATTCATATTTAGGCTAAACAGTCTTTACAAATATGTACCCTTCATTCATCTCACAGAAACGCGAGTCATATTATAGAAATGCGATTCATCTTTTTGCGGTTTGCATAGGCCTACACTAACATTATTCCATAACGTTATTCCACACTTGAGAAAAGAAAACAGCCTACCTCACTCCTTAGCGGGATCTGCTCCTCATATCAGGAGATATTGCTCCTCATATCAGCACTGTTCTGAGGAAACTTTTCTCCATAAGGTAGGCTATATTATGCCTCACTCGCAGCGCTTTGTTTACAGCTGATGTGGGGGCGTTTCACAGACTGAAATGGTTCTCAGAATTTGCATTTGAATAGCACGCGCTCTCCGGGGAGTGGTCATATTACTTTTGAATGATCTCGTAATGAGCTTGACTGGAGTCGCTCTCTTTTTATACAGATTACCGAAGCTGAGAATATTTGTTTTTTATATAAATTACTTCATTTAAAAGCTGCGATCTCAAGCTTTATGCCCGTGGGCCTGTTTGCCTGTTTGACTGAATTTTCGCGGAGTTATAGATCATTTTCGAACGCGTTTCAAATGGGAGTTTACTGACAGAGAGAAGGCAGAAATCTCATCATGTTAATTTTTCTTTATTTGTCAAAAAGCAAAACACTTTATTTTTATTGTGAGTATACAGAAAAAAAATAGAAACTGAACAGGATCGATTGATGTATTAGATGAAAATGAAAGATCAAAATTAACAGAGCATTTAGTGTTTATTTTTCATTGCAAAAAAAAAAAAAACGAGCAAAACGCGCAGGCGTGTTTTTGGTCCCCAGAGGTTTAATTATAAATCATTTATTTCTGTACAAAATAATACTACCATTAAAAACACATTTGATTTTCTTTTTTAATCAGTGTAGAATGTGTAACTTAAAAATAAACAGATTTGTGCTCTGTTTGAGGACAAGAAATGAAAACCAATGCAATATGATGAATGTCCATAAGATGGCACCCCCAGACTGTTTTCAAATGGGGTTGGATAATATATATTTTACTTTTAAGCAGTGTGTGTGTGTGTGTGTGTGTGTGTGTGTGTGTGTGTGTGTGTGTGTGTGTGAGAAAGAGAGAGAGAGAGAGAGAGAGAGAGATATGTTGGTTGGGTTACAGTTGTAGGTTTGACAAGAGTTTACAGTTTGATAAAATCACAATGTTGTGTTTTATTACGAGTGTACACAAATATAAGTAAACACTTTGCAGTTTGAATGATGTCCTGTGAACAAAATGACTTATGTTTTTATGTTTCCACTGTTCGATCGCGGCCGCGCCTCTCTCTCTCTCTCTCTCTCTCTCTCTCTCTCTCTCTCTCTCTCTCTCTCTCTCTCTCTCTCTCTCTCTCTCTCTCTCTCTCTCTCTCACACACACACACACACACACACACACACACACACACACACACACACACACACACACACACACACACACACACACACACACACGCATGCACGCACGCAACATATTCCAGCTTGGCAATCTTGACATCGCAGCCTGTTCATTATCTACTGTCTATGTTCATTATAGCCACAGAGCTTCAGAGCTAAGGCGGAGCTACAGATTATGTGTCCATAAAGAACCCGCGTATCTAACAGTAGTTCCGCACTACATTACATTAATTTGCACGTGAGTTTTATTTATTTTATACCGTGTATTCTCCATGGATATTCATGCACCGAACCATGACGCCCGTACCGTTTCGGTTCAGTACGAATACATGTACCGTTCCACCCCTACTGTGGAACAATGTCAACATCAGTCTCTGTTTTCCATACCAGAGTGGACTGCCTGTTGCTTGCCTGCTGGTTAGCCTTGGCTCTCTTCGGGAGATCTATTTTTATATTATGATGATGTAAATACAATTAGGCAACATTTCATCTGTAAACATTACGTCTATGCACTTACTCAGTATGATTCTTGATCGCATTGAGAACTGAAGGACACCTGCGTGCCCCTCTGCGGTGCTGGAGAAGGAGAGCGTGATGCAGACACATTCCTAAAATAACAACAACAAGATAAAACTGTTAGCATACATTATTCAAAGTAAACTGATGAGCAATTGATGGTTATGTATGGGATGAAAATAGTATCTAAATGATTAACACGTGCAAGCACACTTATTAATGAACTTGATACATGTTGCAGAAATGTTTTATCCATGCCTTTCAACTTAAGTGTGCAAAATGCAAAATTGAATGAATTTATTTGTACAAATAGAGACATTTTTGTGAATACAAATGTTTTCCTTTGTATTAGTGAATCATATTTTGCGCATGCAACACAGAAGATGTGCATGTGTGGATCAGGTGACACGCGTGCATTCATTGACGTCTTTTCTGAGTCGATCTCATTTGATTCATTTGGATTTTGAGACTTTCATTTCGCGGTTTTTAAGCATTTCACAACCCACACACAAACAACTACAAATGAATAGGCCTGGTGCTAATTATTAATGTGTGCACAACTACCCATCTATTTGACAAATTCACAAATGTGCGTCACTACATTCAAACTAATACAATACAACTTGTGTGTGCAAAATCCAAAATCACATGAATGTGCAGCATTTTGTACAAATAGAGACATAGTTGTTAATACAAAACCTCAATTTTGTATTAATGTAGGCCAGAATTTGTGCATGTGTTACGGCCCTTTATCTAATTTGGCTCGTTAAAACACATGTAAGACAAGGACCGTACATATCAAGAATCACAGACGATTGGGTGAAGTTTCAAAGTGTACATCGTTTCCTTTAATGAAACATGAGAGAGCGCACCAACAATAAACAATAAATCAAACTAATAGCACAGGTAGGGTAGCAAAAGGAAAACAGAAAGCCTGACTATCTAACTCTGTAAGCAAGATCTTATCTGCTCCCGAAGAAAACAACAAACAGAGTGAGTCTTCCGGACCACTGCTTTCCTACGCTGTATCAACTAAATAATAAAAGTGATCAAAGAAAATACCCACTACCTGGCTTGAAAATAACCAAAATAAAAACTCAGTCCATGATCTGGAACAGCCGAGGCGAAGACCGTGGACTGCTCGCCATGTGGCAAGAAACCCCAGCTGTTACTGATCAGAAGGGTAGAGGCAGCTAGAGCAGCGAGCGTCGCGAGAGCCGAGAGAACCGAGAGCCGAGAGAGAGACCAGCCTCAATTCCGGACCGGCTTAAATACGGGGTTTCCCATGACGTCATTCATGACTGCACCTGCGATCTCAGATAGAACAATTAACATTCAGCAATTTAAAGCACCACCACGTAACACCCTCACCCTTAACTAATTAATTGTAGGGTAAAAATATATATCTTACCTCAGAGCCTGCAATTAATTTAGATGCGAGATAAAGCATCCGCAACCACGTTATCCTTACCCCGAATGTGACGAATGTCAAGCTCAAAAGGCTGTAGGAATAAACTCCAACGCATCAAACGTTGATTGTTATTTTTCATCCGATCAATAAAAATCAAGGGATTGTGATCCGTGTAAACAGTCAATGGGTACGAAACAGAACCAACATAAACGTCAAAATGTTGAATAGCAAGAACAAGGGCGAGCGCCTCCTTCTCAATAGTCGAGTAACGTCGTTGAGGTTTATTAAATTTACGTGAAAAATAGCAAACAGGATGTTCGACGCCAGTGTGATCTGATTGAAGGAGAACAGCTCCAGCACCGGTGTTACTTGCATCAACAGCAAGAGAAAACGGAGTGGTAAAATCAGGAGCAGACAAAACGGGAGAATTAACTAAAAGGGCTTTAACTCTCTCGAAACTCGATTGACAAATCTCAGACCATTTAAATGGAACCTTAGGACTAAGAAGGTCGGTTAAGGGCGAAGCAACTACAGAAAAATTCTTACAAAAATTTCTGTAGTACCCAACCATACCCAAAAACCGACGAAGCTCACGACGTGTATTGGGCACGGGAAAATGAGTGATGGACTCTACCTTAGACTCAACGGGTCGAACCTGACCGCTACCAACAATCTTTCCCAGATAAGTGACCGTAGCTCGGCCGAATTCGCACTTCGCTAAATTAACCGTAAGGTTAGCTTGAGACAAACGACTGAAAAGCGTATCGAGTTGCTCCACATGTTCTGGCCAAGACGCGCTGTAAAGGACCAAGTCATCCAAATATGCTTCAACGTTATGCATGCCTTCGATGACGCGATTGACCAGTCTCTGAAAGGTTGCCGGGGCGTTTCGTAAACCGAAAGCCATTACGGTATAATGGAGAAAATGATCTGGTGTTACGAACGCACTGATTTCCTTCGCACGATCTGACAACGGCACCTGCCAGTATCCTTTAAGCAGATCGATCTTCGTAACAAACACAGCATTTCCTACGTGATCCACGCAATCTTCCATGCGAGGCAATGGATAACTATCTGGTTTGGTCACAGCATTAACGCGTCTAAAATCAGTACAAAAACGAAATGTACTGTCCGGTTTTTTTACGAGCAAACAGGGTGAGCTCCAAGGACTAAAACTTTGCTCTGCGATGTCATTCTCAAGCATGAAGGTCACCTCATTTTGCAACAACATTCTCTTTTCAGGACTTACCCGATATGCGTGCTGTTTAATAGGCAACGAGTCACCAATATCGATGTCATGCTCTATTAACGAAGTACGAGATGGAATATCGGAGAACAAATTACTGTACGTCCGAATAATATTAGTCACATCAGCTCGTTCGGCAACGGTCAAATGAGAAAGATGTGAGTCTAAGGTTTGAATGATCTCAGAATTTTTCAATCTTCCCGCAACCAGTTCGGTAGAAGGAAACTCTACATCCTCATCGAAAGAAGAATCATCACCGCTGTCCGATACAGCAGAACACAATGGGTGGATCGAAGATTCAGGACTGGACAGCGCCTCGGTGTCAAGTATATCAGCACTGGACAGCCTCTGTCCTCCGGCCACCGGAAAGTCTGTGGGTGAAACGGTTAACACAGCCGACTTTTTTTCAGACAAATCTGGCGATCTTTCAAAGTACGGCTTGAGCATGTTAATGTGACAGAGACGAGTTTTCTTTCTTCTGTCTGTCGTCGAGATAACATAATCAAGCTCACTCACCTTTTCTTTCACTCGATAGGGACCAAAATAACGAGCCTGCAAGGCAGACCCAGGCACTGGCATCAGCACAAGCACCTTGTCACCAGGAGTAAAGCTACGAAGTTTAGCACGACGATCAAAACGCTGCTTCATTCGTTGCTGTGCAATCTCCAAATTCTCTTTGGCCAATTCGCATGCACGATGCAACTTAAAACGAAAGCTTGAGACATAGTCAAGTATGTTATTTTGAGGTATATCACTAGTCCAATGATCTCTGATCAGCTTCAGTGGGCCACGAACAGTATGCCCGAACACTAACTCGGCCGGACTAAAACCTAACGACTCCTGCACTACTTCTCTCACTGCGAACATGACCATAGGCACTCCTTCGTCCCAATCTTTTTGAAACTCAAGACAAAACGCACGCAGCATTGATTTTAAAGTCTGGTGGAACCTCTCAAGTACTCCCTGACTTTCCGGATGGTAACAACTTGAGGTGCAATGTTGGATATGCAGCTGATCTAAAGCTTGCTTGAACACACGGGACATAAAATTCGTGCCTTGGTCCGACTGAATAGTACGTGGAAGTCCAAACAGTGAAAAGAACTTTATAAGTGATTTTACGATCACTGGTGCAGTGATTTTACGCAGAGGAATGGCCTCTGGAAAACGCGTTGACGTGCACATTATAGTGAGCAGATATTGGTTTCCCGACTTCGTGCGAGGCAAAGGACCGACACAATCGATCATCACACGCTCAAATGGTTCACCGATAGCTGGAACAGGATGCAACGGAGCAGGTGAAACATTCTGGTTCGGTTTTCCCGTCATTTGGCACACATGACAGCTTCTGCAATAACTTGCTACATCAGTTTTCAGGCCAGGCCAGAAAAAATTTCGGAGTATTCGATCGTACGTTTTATTTACTCCTAAGTGACCGGCAAACGGGCTATCATGCGCAAGACTCAAAATTTCAGAGCGGTACGAGGAGGGAACTATTATCTGTTTGACGATTTGCCACTCATCATCAGCAGATGCAGTAGGTGGTCTCCACTTCCTCATCAACACTCCATCTTCTACAAAGTATCCTTGCGATACGTGTTCGAGTTGCTCAGCAGGAACAACAGCTTCAAAGAGGGATGACAACTTCTCATCTTTCCTCTGTTCAACAATAAGCTGCTCGCGAGACAGAGACAATTTAGTAGGCCCCATAATATGTTCATCTAATTTTTTAACGGCACTATCTGAACCGTCAACAAAATTTGAACATCTCACTTCACAAAAATCAGAATTAGAAAAGAATGTATCACTCAAATCAAAATTACACTCACTTTCTGATTCACTAAGGCTTTTACCTTTTAGTCTCTGAGTCATAGCGCGAGTAATAGCACATGAGGGAAAAACCTCAGGATATTCCTGAGCTAAGGCATCAGCAACAGTAAGACACAGAAAAGGATCATCAGTTACCTCAGGGCTAGCAAAAACTTTTCCTCCCGCTAAGTCATTCCCTAAGATAAACGTGACATCTCGAACGGGAAGACATGGTCGCACTCCAACAACAACGCGGCCAGACACAAGGGAAGATTCAATTTCGATCTCGTGCAAAGGTACCTTAACGAAGCCCATCTCAAACCCTTGAACTAAGACACTTGAACCAACAGAGCTCTCATCAGACAACGGCAGTATTCCTTCCAGAATAAAACTCTGAGCAGCGCCTGTATCACAAAGTATCTTGACTGGTTTGCGCGAAGCACTACCTGACAAAGATACAAATCCGTCCATCAAAAACGGCACATATCCCTCATTTTCACACATGTCAGCTTCCGAAGCCAACAACTCAAGTCCTTTCACTTGTGGCATGGACGTCATCAATAAACCTACCGGTTTAGGAACACGGTTTTTCTTTTTGAGCACACTGCACTCAGAAATAATGTGTCCGCGTTTCTTACAATAGAAACAAACGGGTGAGAACACAGACTTATCAGAACTTAGCGCCGCTTTATCAACAGGCAGGGGGCGTTCAAAATTACGCTGAGAAGACCGAGTGCTGTTAGCTGAAGGAAACTTCGGTACGACACTAAACACGTTCTTATGTGTGAGCACATATTCGTCAGCCAATGTCGCAGCAACAGAACATTTAGAAGCTTTTTGCTCATTAAGATAGATTACAACGCGTTCTGGTAAGCAGTTTTTAAATTCCTCTAAAATAATCAGTTCACGAAGCTCTTCAAAAGTGGTCACTTTCATGGAAGCACACCAACGATCAAACAGTGATTCTTTCTCCCGAACGAACTCAACGTAAGCCTCATCAGTTTTCCGTAAATTACGAAATTTCTGACGATAAGCCTCGGGGACTAGCTCATACACTCTGAGAACGGATGTCTTCACTTGCTCATAATTAAGAGAGTCTTCGACTGATAAAGAGGAAAAAACTTCCTGGGCTTTACCCACAAAAACACACTGTAACAACATGGGCCAAAAAGTCTTCGGCCATTTCATATTGACAGCGACGCGTTCAAAAAGAGCAAAAAATTTATCCACTTCTTGTTCTCGAAAAGGAGGAACAATACGAATATTACGACTGACGTCGAAATCAGAAGTGTCAGATAAGCCCCTTTCACGAGCGCTTAACTCAATCTCTTTTAGACGGCACGCTTGCTCCATTTCGAGCTTTTTCAGTTCAAGTTCATGTCTCTCACGATCTCTAGTTCTCTCTCTCTCACGCTCCCACCCTTCTCTCTCTCTCAACAAAACTATCTCGTGCTCTTTAGCTTGCAACTGCAATTTTTTAACCTGCATCGCAAGATCTTCGGAACTACCTTCAAATTCAACATCAGGATAATCCGTCATCTTTTCCTCATCACCAAAAACGCCTTGTTCATGCAATGAATCAACAAGCAGAATCTGAAGCTCATGTTTAGTTGAAGTCTTACGAAAATTGACCTTAAAATGAGCAGCAATCTTCGTAAGATCTACTCTATTAATTTGAAACAGCTCAGCTTGCGTCGGTTTCGCAATGAAGTTCGCTAATTCAAACATGATTAAAAATAACGTCTGGTTATTATAAGGAAAAAATTTAACGAGCACTACACGAGAAAATATACACACACACCAATCGACTGTGATTCAACAAAGTTACTGAAGTTACTCAAGTAACAAATACAAAGTGTGAGCAGATCAAAAGATCAAACAAAGCCACACAAAATTCGATCCCGGACGAGCGCCCAAATATGTTACGGCCCTTTATCTAATTTGGCTCGTTAAAACACATGTAAGACAAGGACCGTACATATCAAGAATCACAGACGATTGGGTGAAGTTTCAAAGTGTACATCGTTTCTTTTAATGAAACATGAGAGAGCGCACCAACAATAAACAATAAATCAAACTAATAGCACAGGTAGGGTAGCAAAAGGAAAACAGAAAGCCTGACTATCTAACTCTGTAAGCAAGATCTTATCTGCTCCCGAAGAAAACAACAAACAGAGTGAGTCTTCCGGACCACTGCTTTCCTACGCTGTATCAACTAAATAATAAAAGTGATCAAAGAAAATACCCACTACCTGGCTTGAAAATAACCAAAATAAAAACTCAGTCCATGATCTGGAACAGCCGAGGCGAAGACCGTGGACTGCTCGCCATGTGGCAAGAAACCCCAGCTGTTACTGATCAGAAGGGTAGAGGCAGCTAGAGCAGCGAGCGTCGCGAGAGCCGAGAGAACCAAGAGAGCCGAGAGAGACCAGCCTCAATTCCGGACCGGCTTAAATACGGGGTTTCCCATGACGTCATTCATGACTGCACCTGCGATCTCAGATAGAACAATTAACATTCAGCAATTTAAAGCACCACCACATAACAGCATGCAACAAGTAAGATGTGCATTTTTGGACGAGTTGACACGCGTGCATTCATTGACTCGTTTCTGAGTCGATCCTATTTGATTCATTTGGATTTTGAGACTTTCATTTCGCGGTTTCGCCTTGCACGATCCACACACAGCTGTCTGAGAAAACCTGCTACCACTAGATGGCAGTATTCTGCTGAAACAGACAATGGCAGCGTAATCAAGCGTTCTTCCCCATTTAAGGTGCTATAATGTGAGTGATATTGAAGCACCAAATTTAGTACACAATATAGCCTACCTCATTAATAAAGCACACTTTATAGAGGTAAACAGATTACATCAGATTATGAACAACACCCATAGAAAACCATTAGAAAACGCTTAACGTGCAATAGCGCGTTGCATGTTCAATAAGGTGTATTGGCTACTGAGTTTAAATATGACCGTCTTACTGCATTGACGTTAAGCTTTTTCTTTATAATATGCTCTATGGGAGGAAATCTATATATGTTTTTTACTTCACATTGATATTGTGCCTGATGAAGACCTGAGGGTCGAAACGTTGCCTTGTTAAAGTTAAATAAATCCATTTGGAAGCAGTTAATGTCAGTGTGCAAAATGCGGCGAATATCAAACCTAAAACTTACTTCACTGAGCTCTCGGACCGGTTGCAGAATTTCATGTTAAGCTTTTTCTTTTTAACAGGCTCAGGAAGGAAAATGCCATTAACGTGAAACGCTGTGCGTCACGTTCATAGGCTCTTGTCTGTAGGCTATATAGTTTTCCTCCCATAGAGCATATTATAAAGAAAAAGCTTAACGTCAATGCAGTAAGACAGTGATGGTAAACTCAGTAGCCAATACACCTTATTGAACATGCAATGCGCGATTTCACGTTAAGCGTTTTCTAATGGTTTTCTATGGGTGTTGTTCATAATCTGATGTAATCTGTTCCCTTTCGTAGTCACTCCGAGTTACGTCGGATGACGACGAATGGGGTTTCGCTTAGAAAGCCTATCATCTTCGAGTATATAAAACGAGCCAATGGCAAAGAAATGCCATGGGTCTGCGGAATTTGCATAGCGTAACTCCACCCCACCCTGGGGGTATATAAGGAAGTGCGCTGGCAACATGCAGATATGTTTTCGCTTCGGAGCCAAGTTGATGTACTTCACTCCACAGCCAATAATGAGATTCATCTCTCTTTCTCTTCGAACGAGCCTCTCTCCAAGTGTTGGTGTGACAGTGAGTTCCAGCGAGTGCACATTCCCTGCTTATCTGTGCAGTGATTTGCCAGTGTTTTTGTGTTCTCTCCCTGGTCGCTTCAGCATTTGTGGAGAAATCTCCTTTCTAAAAGAGCTTGCACGCGGCACGTCTTTTTAAAGATGCCTCGCCCGTGCACTTCTGGTTGCGGTCTTTCTGACTCTGATGGGCACAATCGCTGTCTTGTGTGTCTGGGTATTGAGCACGCTAGGGCAGCGTTTGTGGATGAGTCATGTTCCCATTGCGGGAACATGCCCATCTCACGGTTGCGGTCAAGACTCAATGACCTTCATGGTAGAGTCCCCTCACCCGCACCCCAATCTACTGGCTCCACGAGAGCTGGTACTTCGGCTGGCGGCCAGGGTGACCTGAGGGTTACGGTGTGGAACAAAGCGCAGACTATTCCACGCTCCACACCGTCCTCTAGCGCCGTGCAACCCGCGAGCGTTTTGAATGAGCCCGCTGTACAGTCCTCTGACTTGCCGCAGGTCTCATTCGGCGCTCCAGAGGAATATGTGATGTCGATCGCTGCATCACAAGGTGGGCAGGAGTCCTTGGGAAGTGAGGATTCGGCTGTGCTGCCACCTTCGGGTGTGCCAGCATTGCCCAAGTCTGATCCCGAGATGACGGCCATGCTTTCCCGGGCAGCCGCGGCCATCGGTCTTGAGTGGTCCCCGTCACCTGGTCCGGTGCGCTCGCGGCTGGACGATTGGTTTTTGGGTGCCGCCGCTGATCCTCGTCAGCGCGCGACCTCAATGCCTTTCTTCCCGGATGTGCATGAGGAGGTCACGAGGTCCTGGAAGGCACCCTTGTCTTCCCGTGATCGCTCGGCGACCTCCTCCGCCGTGCCTCCTCTCGATCAGGCGGCCGCCAAAGGGTACACTGGGGTTCCCCAGGTTGAACGCTCTGTTGCGATGCAACTGTGTCCTCAGAGTGCTTCTTCCCGCGGTGACCCAAAGCACCCCTCCAAGGCCTGTATGTTCTCCTCCACCCTTGTGGCGAAGGCCTATAGAGCTGCTGGGCTGGCGGCCTCCTCACTGCATGCCATGGCAACACTCCATGTTGCTCCATGTTGCATGACATGCACGAGGGGAGGACTGACCCAGGGCTCTTTGATGAGCTGCGTGCCGCCACCGACCTTGCTCTCCGAGCGACGAAGGTGACCGCACGCTCCCTGGGTCAGGTGATGTCCACGTGGTCCAGGAGAGACATCTGTGGCTCAACCTGGCCGATATGCGTGAGGCCGAGCGAACCTGGTTCCTCTACACTCCCATATCCCAGGCTGGCCTCTTCAGCGGGGCGGTTGAGGACTTTGCCCAGCAGTTCTCGACCGCCCAGAAGCAGACTGAGGCTCTCAAACATGTCCTGCCCCAACGGCCAGCTGCTGCCTCCACCCAGCCGTCGGCACAGGTGCCTCAGTCTGCTCGCCGCCGAGAGCGCCCTCCTACGGCTCCCGCCCCTCCCGCACGGCCCCAGCAGCAGCCTCCATCTGGGTCGCGACGTGGAGGACGCCGCAGGATGGCGCCACAGCCCTCTCCCGCCTCGTGCCCCGCTAAACGCCAGGCCAAGAGACCTCTCCTGAGACGGGCTGCTCAGAGATGGCGCTGAGTTCTTTCCAGGAGACGGTATCAGGGCCGCTCCTTCCCCCGGTGGAGGGCCAGGGGAGAATCCTTGGTTTTCCCACTCCCGCTGCTCGTCCCACGTCCCACGTTCTACAGCCCTTACTTCATTGTACCGAAGAAATCCGGTGGGTTACGACCAATCCTCGACTTGCGCGTCTTGAACCGCTCCCTTCACAGGATGCAGTTCAAGATGCTCACGGCCAAACGCATTTTCGAGTGCATACGGCCGCAGGATTGGTTTGCAGCGATCGACCTGAAGGACGCCTACTTCCATGTCTCCATTCTTCCTCGACACAGACCGTTTCTACGGTTTGCTTTCGAGGGGCAGGCATACCAGTACGCGGTTCTCCCTTTCGGGCTAGCCCTGTCTCCTTGCGTCTTCACGAAGGTTGTCGAGGCAGCCCTTGTTCCCCTTTGGGAACCCGGGGTTCGCATCCTGAACTATCTCGACAACTGGCTGATCCTAGCTCACTCTCGAAACCAGGTTTACGAACACAGGGACCTAGTGCTCCAGCACCTAGCTCGTCTGGGCCTTCGGGTCAACTGGGAGAAGAGCAAACGCTGCCCCGTGCAGAGGATCTCTTTTCTCGGTATGGAGATCGACTCGGTTGCCATGTGCGCGCAGCTTACGAGCGAGCGCGCGCAGTCACTGCTGACTTGCCTTCGTCAGTTCGAGGGCAAGAGTGTGGTTCCACTGAAACTATTTCAGAGGCTCCTGGGGCATATGGCATCCGCAGCCGCAGTCACGCCGCTCGGGTTGCTTCATATGAGACCACTTGAGCTTTGGTTTCGCGATCGAGTCCCGAGGTGGGCATGGCATCACGGCACGCTCCGAGTCCCAGTGACTCCGACCTGCCGTCAGACCTTCACCCCGTGGTCGAACCTCAGTTTTCTTCGTGCCGAAGTGCCCTTGGAACGAGTTTCCAGGCATGTTGTTGTATCAACAGATGCCTCCACCACGGGCTGGGGCGCCATGTGCAATGGACATGCTGCCGCGGGCTCCTGGACAGAACCCTTTGGCATGTTAATTGCCTCGAGTTGTTGGCTGTATGTCTTGCCCTGCACCGCTTCCATGCGTTGCTCAGGGGTCAACACATACTAGTTCGGTCAGACAATACCGCGACCGTACATTAACCGTCAAGGTGGTCTGCGCTCCCGCTGTATGTCACAACTCGCCCGCCACCTCCTCAAATGGAGTCAGAAGCATCTGAGGTCGCTTCGAGCCATTTATATCCCGGGAGACCTGAACCAGGCGGCCGACGAGCTGTCTTGGCTTCGGCCTCTCGCTGGAGAATGGAGGCTCCATCCCCAGTCGGTTCAGCTGATTTGGGATCAGTTCTGGGACGCACAGGTAGACCTGTTTGCCTCCCACGACTCGTCCCACTGCGACCTGTTTTATTCCCTGACCGAGGGCACGCTCGGCACGGATGCACTGGCGCACAGCTGGCCGCGGGGCCTCCGCAAGTATGCGTTTCCCCCAGTGAGCCTCCTTGTGCAGACCTAGCGCAAGATCAGGGAGGACGAGGAGCAGGTAATTTTGGTTGCCCCGTATTGGCCCAACCGCACCTGGTTCCCAGAACTAGTACTCCTCGCGACAGCACCTCCCTGGCCAATTCCTCTGAGGAAGGACCTGCTTTCTCAGGGACGAGGCACCTTATGGCACCCTCGTCCCGATCTCTGGAACCTCCACGTGTGGCTCCTGGATGGGACGAGGCCGGTTTGAGTACCCTACCACCAGCGGTGGTGGCTACCATCACTTCCGCTAGAGCATCGTCCACGAGACATGCCTATGCGTTGAAGTGGAACCTCTTCGTCAACTGGTGTTCTTCTAAAAATCTAGAACCCATGAAATGCCCCATCAGTGTCGTGCTTTCCTTCCTGCAAGAAGGGTTGGAGCGAAGGCTGTCTCCCTCCACCCTAAAAGTGTATGTTGCCGCCATTGCCGCACATCACAACGCAGTTGATGGTAAGTCCTTGGGAAAGCACGACCTGATCGTCAGGTTCCTGAGGGGAGCGAGGAGACTGAATCCTCCTCGTCCTCCCCTCGTACCCTCTTGGGACCTCTCAGTGGTTTTAACTGCCCTGCAGAGTGCTCCCTTTGAGCCTTTGCAATCAGTGGAGCTTAAGTTCCTGTCAATGAAGACAGCGCTCCTGGTTGCATTGGCCTCCATCAAGAGGGTAGGGGACCTGCAGGCATTTTCGGTTGACGAAGCGTGCCTGGAATTCGGACCGGCTAACTCTCACGTGATCCTGAGACCCCGGCCTGGATATGTGCCCAAGGTTCCCACCACACCCTTTCGAGACCAGGTGGTGAACCTGCAAGCGCTGCCCTTGGAGGAGGCAGACCCAGCCTTGGCACTGCTCTGTCCAGTACGCGCCCTCCGGGCTTATGTTGACAGAACGCAGTGTTTCAGGACCTCAGACCAGCTCTTTGTCTGTCATAGTGGGAAGCTGAAGGGAAAGGCTCTCTCAAAGCAAAGGTTGTCTCACTGGATAGTGGACGCCATTGCTTTGGCATACCAGCAGCAAGGTTGACCGTGCCCCCTTGGTGTGACGGCCCACTCCACTCGGAGTGTGGCATCCTCTTGGGCTCTAGCGCATGGCGCCTCGCTATCAGACATTTGTAGAGCTGCAGGCTGGGCGACACCCAACACATTCGCGAGATTCTATAATCTCCGAGTAGAGCCAGTTTCTTCCCATGTACTCGCTTCAACCAGCCGATACTAGATTCTGCTCAGGTGTCTTCGCTTGCTCGCCATTCCTCTCCACGGATTAAATGCTTAAACACGAGTACATTATTGTCGTTTCTTGCATGCATTATTACAAATAAAATACTTTTACAAAACAGTTGTATTGTCTTGTTCTTAATAAACCAGATTCCAATAAAGACTTTTCCAAAAACAGTTAGTGTCTTTTCTTATACAACAGTCTATTCTAATAGGTTATACAGTTAGTTAGTAACATACATACTTTATATATGAGAATCACAGATTAATACAGAATAAATTGCATACATATATTTCATTTCTAAAACTACAATGGTGATTAATATCATATCCGCCCATGTATATGAGGCGTTCTAAAAGAATAAATTGCATGTTCACTTAACAACACACACACACACACACACCTACCCACTTTCACACACACCTACCCACTTTCACACACACCTACCCACTCTCACACACACACACACACACACACACACACACACACACACACACACACAAACACTCCCTCACTCACTCACACTCACACACACACACTCACACACACACACACACACACACACACACACACACACACACTCTCTCTCTCTATCTCACACACACACACACACACACACACACCTACCCACTCTCTCACACACACACACACACACACACACACACACACACACACACACACACACACACACACACTCACTCACTCACTCACTCACTCACTCACACTCACACACCCACACTCTCTATCACACACACACACACACACACACACACACACACACACACACACACACACACACACACTCTCTCTCTCACACACACACACACACACACACTCTTGTGTTTCCTTCAGAAATTAATGTGAATCATGTTTGTGTTTTATAGTGTGGATCATTGTGGAGAGTTCAGCATGACAGCAAGATTACACAAATGTAGGTCTACACACACAATCATTCAGTGATTTATTGTTGATTTGTGTCATTTAGTGAAATGTTTCTCTTCTTGTGTTCAGATGCCTGTGATCTCACACTGGATCCAAACACAGCACACACTCGACTCATTCGGTCTGATGAGAACAGGACAGTGACGTGTGTGTCTGAGCGTCAGCCGTATCCTGATCATCCAGAGAGATTTGATCATGTTCCTCAGGTTCTGTGTGGAGAGAGTCTGACTGGACGCTGTTACTGGGAGGCTGAATGGAGTGGGAGAGCTGATATATCAGTGACATATAAAGGAATCGGCAGGAAAGGATGGAGTAAAGACTGTGAGTTTGGTTGGAATGACAAATCCTGGAGTCTGCTCTGCTCTAATAACAGATTCTCTGTCCATCACAATAAGAACACTGTCTGGCACAATAATAACTACACTGATACTCCTGTCGTCTCTTCATCCTCTAAGAGAGTAGGAGTGTATGTGGACGTGTCGGCCGGCACTCTGTCCTTCTACAGCGTCTCTGACACACACACACTCACACACTTACACACACTCAACACCACATTCACTGAACCCCTCTATGCTGGATTTAGACTTTATGAGATTAACTCCTCAGTGTCTCTGTGTGACATTAAACAGCGTCCTGAGAGAAACAACAGTGATACACACACAACCGGGTGAGTGAAATATACTGTGTCTTAGTGAAGGATTTCTCCAGACTGAATAATAGTTCAATCCTCTGTTCTTCATACATCACTAAACACTAGAGATGCACCATATTGGGTTTGTGCTGATACTCCATATGCTGATATTTCACAACATGTTTTGGCCAGTACCAATAAATACATATTTTCCTTTGTTTTGAAGCAACACAGAGTCTCTCCTGTGCAGAGACTATAAACACATTATTCTTCATTTTAGTTAGTTTAGAGCTAAATCTATTTCTCCTTCAGTTTCAGAGTTGTGAGGTCTCTGTGAATAGGGCTTAAGACTGATTTACTGGTATTTCTCAAAAGCTCCTGATCACACACGATCTCTAAACTGTAATTTGCTATTAATTGTCTGTAATTTTCTAGCTGTAGTGTGATCTTCTTTTCTATTAATATTCCTGCAGACGAGGAATAAGATAGAAATAGTCAAATTCACTCAGTATTACTTGATCTATTCCAGCACTCCCTCAATTACAATCAAGCACAATTAACTGTAGACAGGTGTGTTGTAAGCAGTAAAACAGTCCAGTTCTTTATAGTCAAACTCATTTAATATGTTTGATAATGAACATTTCTGTCCACCCCAGACTGCTGATGGTCTTTATCTGTCCACCTCTGTGAAAATATCCACAGTTAAAAACACTGATTTATAGAAGACTGGACACATTATTCAGCTTGAGCTTATTGATGGAGAATATAGAGTTCATGTTGGCTAGTTAAACATAAACATAACTGGACAATTATGTGTGAATTAAACTCTCATTATAGTATATATTTGTTTGTTATATTTGACAAACAAATATACACACACACACACACACACACACACACACACACACACTCTTGCGTTCAAAGGGAGGATGATGCACACACACACACACACACACACACACACACACACACACACACACACACACACACACTCTTGCGTTCAAAGGGAGGATGATGCGCACACACACACACACACACACACACTCTTGCGTTCAAAGGGAGGATGATACACACACACACACACACACACACACACACACACTAGGGTGGCCATTTCCATAACACCAAAAAGGAGGACACTTTTAGTGGCATTTAGTGAGGCAAGAATAATATCATGTGACTCTGGTGAACTCGCAACTACAATACAGTTTTGTCCATCATATCGATGGTATCATGATACAGTGATTCTGAAATAGCATATTCATTGCCAGACAATTTGATCTACGATATATCATAATGTAGACCTATGTGTAACAGAAGTGGCAAAAAAAGTGTTTGTTCACAGTATTTGTATTTATTCAAGTTTTTATTGTTTCAAAAACTGACCACTGAGATGAACCTGTCTTGCAAAGTGCGCAGTGCCTGAAAACATAGCATTTCTGGACTTCTGGAAATAACAGAAATACATAAATAAACAAATAATGAATGCGAAAATTATATAAATACACATTTCAGTTCTTAATAATTTCTAAACAGTTCTCTGCAGTCACTGTAGCTCAGGCGACAACAGCACCTCTAGGGTCATCATGGCCAAATTCGTGATCTTATGTCCGGATTAAATGAGGTCTGACGCTTCGGCATGTTAAGGTTATGATATGACGTATAGCCAGCACATGGATTCCACATCGGGGAGGCTTGTTTACGGTTTTAACCAATGATATATCAGATATTTATTTGACACCGCTTTCAGCCAATCATTTGTTTGACCAGCAATCTTACGGCAAGGCAAGGCAAGTTTATTTATATAGCACATTTCATACAAAATGGCAATTCAAAGTGCTTTACATAGAAGAAATTAAAATAATAAAAAGAAATAAGAATAATTAAAACAGTTTAGAAAAATAAAATACAGTACAGTACAGTACAAACAGTCGGACGAACAGCGGCACAGTGCTCATTCAGTAAATGCATAATTAAACAGATGTGTTTTGAGTCTGGATGTGAATGTGACTACAGTAGGAGCACGTCTGATCTCCTCTGGAAGCTGGTTCCAGCTGCGGCTGGCATAATAGCTAAAAGCAGATTCGCCATGCTTAGAGTGAACCCTTGGTATTTCTAGCTGATATGATCCTAATGATCTGAGTGATCTGTTGGGTTTATATTCAGTGAGCATATCTGCAATGGATTGAGGTCCTAGGCCATTGAATGATTTATATACCAGTAATAATACTTTAAAATCAATCCTAAATTTAACTGGGAGCCAGTGTAAAGACCTGAGGACTGGTCTGATATGTTCATATTTTCTGGTTCTGCTCAGAATCCTGGCGGCAGCGTTCTGTATGAGCTGCAACTGTCTTATGGTCTTTTTGGGAAGTCCAGTGAGGAGTCCATTACAGTAATCCACCCTGCTGGTGATGAAAGCATGCACAAGTTTCTCTAAGTCTTGTCTGGAAACAAAGCATCTAATTCTTGCAATATTTTTCAGATGATAGTATGCTGATTTAGTTATTGCTTTGACATGACTACTGAAACTAAGGTCTGACTCTAGTGTCACACCAAGATTCCTGACTTGATGTTTAGTTGTTTGACCCCTAGAGTGAAGGTATGCGTTCACCTTGAGAACTTCATCTTTGTTTCCAAATGCAATGACTTCAGTTTTGTCTTTGTTTAACTGAAGAAAGTTTTGACACATCCAACTGTTGACTTCATCAATGCATTGGCACAGGGAGTCAATGGGGCTGTAATCATTAGGCGATAGGGCTAAGTAGAGCTGTGTGTCGTCTGCATAGCTGTGGTAAGAGATTTGGTTCTTTCTCATTATTTGGCTCATTGGGAGCATATACAGGTTGAACAGGAGTGGTGCAAGAATTGAGCCTTGAGGGACTCCGCATGTCATGGATGTCCACTCAGACTTATGGTCTCCTATACTCACATAATAACCTCTCCCATCTAAGTATGACCTGAACCATTTTAGGACTATCCCAGAAAGCCCCACCCAGTTTTCCAGCCTGTCCAGTAGTATGTTGAGATCGACAGTGTCAAATGCAGCACTGAGGTCGAGTAGTACCAGCACTGATAATTTGCCTGAATCAGTATTTAAGCGAATATCGTTTATTATCTTTATGAGCGCTGTCTCTGTGCTGTGGTGCGGTCGGAAACCAGATTGAAAATTGTCAAAGTATCCATTCAAGCTCAAGAATTTGTTCAGCTGATTGGAGACAAGAGAGAGGTTATAGTGCAGCATATGTCACTTTGAGTGATTTATGACCCTTAAGCCCCGCCCCCTTTTGACGTGGGAATATTCCCATGCTTGCCCCGCCCCTTTCTACCCACTCCCTCCCACCTCCGGACAGGTCATGTGACCGTGGGAATTTTCCCACGCTTGCTCCTCCCTTATGGGCGGGAACAGAACCAGGGAGATATTATAAATTAAATTATATATTAAATTATATATTTAATAATAGAAAACGTTGTATAAAAGTTAAAATACACATGTGTTTAGTGTTCTAAAATGTTAAAATGTCAATGAAAGAGATTAAATAGCATTTTCTTCAGTTATCAAATGTGTTAGTTTTAAAATATTTAAACATATCAACCGTTATGTTAAAAATCACAATATTAAAAAACAAGTATTAAAAACTGACTTACGTTTTTACAATTTCACTTGTTGAAAGAAGAACAAAAGTCTTATCTCCAAAGATATATCCGGTTACAATAATGTTTAAACATCATATTGTTTAACAAATAACATTATGACAATGTATATTAAAACTTTTTAAAAAATGTACAATAAAGACATAATCAGAGATGAGATCAGTGTTTTTATTAAAGACGACAGATGTACATTCATCACTTTTAAAACATTAAAACAGCAGTGGAATAAGTTAAAATTAAATTTTTCTCTAAAAAGAGTTATTAAAAAATGAGTTAGTGTTATTTCAAGATGTTAAAACATTAAAACAACTTTTTTTCATTTACAAAAAGATCATTTTTCTCTAAAAACAGTCATTTAAAAATGAGTTAGTGCTATTTCAAGATGTTAAAACATTAAAACAACTTTTTTCATTTACAAAAAGATCATTTTTCTCTAAAAAGAGTTATTAAAAAAATGAGTTAGTGCTATTTCAAGATGTTAAAACATTAAAACAACTTTTTTTCATTTACAAAAAGATAATTTTTCTCTAAAAACAGTTATTTAAAAATGAGTTAGTGTTATTTCAAGATGTTAAAACATTAAAACAACTTTTTTTTCATTTACAAAAAGATCATTTTTCTCTAAAAAGAGTTATTTAAAAATGAGTTAGTGCTATTTCAAGATGTTAAAACATTAAAACAACTTTTTTTCATTTACAAAAAGATCATTTTTCTCTAAAAACAGTTATTTAAAAATGAGTTAGTGCTATTTCAAGATGTTAAAACATTAAAACAACTTTTTTCATTTACAAAAAGATAATTTTTCTCTAAAAAGAGTTATTAAAAAATGAGTTAGTGCTATTTCAAGATGTTAAAACATTAAAACAACTTTTTTTCATTTACAAAAAGATAATTTTTCTCTAAAAACAGTTATTTAAAAATGAGTTAGTGCTATTTCAAGATGTTAAAACATTAAAACAGCTTTTTTCATTTACAAAAAGATCATTTTTCTCTAAAAAGAGTTATTAAAAAATGAGTTAGTGTTATTTCAAGATGTTAAAACATTAAAACAGCTTTTTTCAAGATCATTTTTTAAAATGTTGACTTGTAAGCATTTAACTTTCACATAGTATTTTGTAAAACTTTTTACATAAAACACAAACATTGTTAAAAAAATCACAGTATCAAAAAATAAAATAGCCTCCTTCCCACCAAACATCCACACCCCTTCCCACTTTCTGGACAGGTCATGTGACCGTGGGAAAATTTTCCCACGGCCCCCTTCCCACCAAACATCCACACCCCTTCCCACTTTCTGGACAGGTCATGTGACCGTGGGAAAATTTTCCCACGGCCCCCCTCCCACCAGACATCCACACCTCTCCCCACTTTCTGGACAGGTCATGTGACCGTGGGGAAATTCTCCCACGGCCCCCTTCCCACCAAACATCCACACCTCTCCCCACTTTCTGGACAGGTCATGTGACCGTGGGAAAATTCTCCTACGATCCACATTTAAATTTGTACTTTTCTAACATACATTTATAGAAAAGCTGTACTTTCACAATTACATAGTGTTTAAAGGTGTATAAACGTTGTATAAAGTTAAAATACACGTCTTTAATTTCCATACATTTGTAAAATGTTAAAACATTAATGATAAAGTTAAAATTGTATTTTTCTCTAAAAGAGTTATTAAAAAATGAGTTAGTATTAAAACAAATAAAACAACATTTTAAAAACATTACAACATTACAAATTATATGTTCAGTCATTTACAGAAAAGTAAAACGAGTTAAGAGAGTTTTTCATTACAAAAAGATAATCTTTTAAAAATGTTGATTTGTAAACATTTAACTTTCACACATTATCTGTAAAATGTTACATTTAACATAAAATATCTGTCTCAAACATAAAAAAAGTGTCTCAAACACATCATAATATTAAAACCACAGAATGCAAAGAATCACAGTATCTAAAAAATAGCCTTACATTTTTGCAAATCCGTTTGTTGAAAGAGAGCCAAAACTCTTATTATCTCCAAAGGTATATCCTAAGGTATATTCCACATGAAATGTATATCCAAATGTATATCCGAAAGGTATATTCCACATCAAAGATATATCCAAGACCAAATGTTTATCCAAAAGGTATATTCCACATCAAAGATATATCCAAGACCAAAGGTGTAGAGATTTTAATTCCAAAAGTTACACAAGTCCTGTGAGGAGTTCAACGAAAAGCGTCCACACGGTTACATCCCAAAAGTTAGAATGGGGTCTCAGAGGTATGCCCAGTACCCACCCCTAGACCACTCCCACCCTAGACCACTCCCACCCCTAGACCACTCCCACACCAAGACCCCTCCCACACCAGCTATGTATTGGGTAACAGATCAGTGAGTTGTTTTTAATTAAAGAAGAGTTTTGTTTTCCACATTCATTTAAAACTTTTTTAAAAACAATGTATGTATAAAGTTAAAATGCAATGGTTTAGTATTCGTACATTTTACGACGTTATCTGAAAAAAGTTAGAATGTGGTCCTTCACATTCAGATTTAGAAAACCGTTCAAAACAACATCAGCAAAAAATAATGTGCAATCATTTAAAACAAGTTCCATATGATACATCACTCATCGTAGGTAGAAACATGAATGAGTATAGATCATGTGTAAACCCGAGTCTCCGTCCACCTAACACTCACCCCAACGCAGGAGAATACACATGTGCAGAGGTAGCTACATATTTAAATGGTGATAAATGATTAAACATAATAACTCTAGGCGTACGCGCCGTCACTCGTCAACATGCGTGGGTGGGGTTTATTCGTATAAAAGTACACAAATAAACATCCAACTCGGTTCACAAAGTGAAAGAGGCAGATAATAGGAAGAGAACAAAAATCGATAGAGCGTTATCTCTTCTCCTGCACAGCTCTCGCATCTCACACAGACACACCCTCTACACACATGAGCTGTTGTCATTCTAACTCAAATTGCCGTAAATCCTCCAAGTGACCATTACAATGTGTATGCATTAAACATATTATGCAAAACTAGTTAAAATATGTCTCAAACTATTTTAAAAAAACATTAATACAACTCTTGCTTTACAAAAACTGGTATTACACTAAACCAAGAAACAAAATTGTATATTTTATTTACCCCTACAGTTTTTTCTCAGTTAGGCATATAGGTTGTTTTTTTTGTTTTTGTTTTTTTTTCTCTGTTTTTACAGACCTAAAATCATGATGCTTCAAAGTATGGATTGGAAGTAAATTACCAAAGACACAAACGACTTCAAACATTTATACAGTAGTGTGTTGCAAAAGCAGAATTCTATCTTCTTTAAATAAAGATTCATCTTTATTCATGCTTTAATTTCTTAACAGTCTGATGACATTCAATATTTCTGTGGTTAATTGATTAGTAATGTTGTGAGAGGTTTCCTCATACGAGTAAAACGCTTTAGATGTGTTTGTGACAAAACATTGTATTCCCTTAGACTTTTTGAATGTATGACTGATCCTTTTTTTCTTCTGAACAACTTACATTTCATATGAATTACCTGAGGCGTTTAACAACCACATATAGGGAATGCATGTTAATTACCTAGCTAATATTGGTGTAATCTCTGAGAGGTCTCACCCACAGATGTAAAACTATGCGTTGGGATAATCCAGACATAGCTTTACTAAAAGAAAATATTATGGAAGTAATTTTCAAACTGTGAGTAGGCTATGCTTCGACATGTAATATTTTATATATTAATATCATGGTTCCATGTTGTTTTAATGTTTGTTTGTTTGTTATTAACTAATACCTTTTTTAACTAACACTTCAACATCCAGCACAAAATTAAAGAGATTTATGAGCTAAGGATGTTCTCTGACCCCAAATAATCGGGTAATGGAGTGTTCACAATCTACAATATACAGTTAGATATTCTCCTACTTCGAATGTGTGTAAATAGTTGTGCTTAAATCTTTGGGTGTATTTTTACACGCCATCATCTTTATTTGGGAATCACACATGTTCCAAAAAACATCCATGTATGATTCAAAAGACCAAATCGCTAAGAAAAGCACCAACAAAACAAAAAAAGTTTGCAAATGATGGTTTCATTACTCCACTAGATTTAGTCATCTTGTTCAGATAGTAGATGTTCACATCACATCAACTATTACAACATAATCACATCTGACTATTGCACTGAGAAATGTATAGGGCCTATACATTAAAGGTTGAGAGACTGTTAAAGTTCCACACTCTGGTAAAACCTGTAGATACAATTGCACAAAAGTAAATTCTAGAGGTCAACTGGGTTAAAAGTAAATGCATCATCATGAGCCATTTAAAACAAATACAGAAAAGCCACTGGTGATCAGTTTTAGCGTTTGAAGTGACATTTTACATATTATGCTGTTTACATTTTTTTTTTGTACAGTTTTTGCAAAAAAAGTATATAGTCTCAGAGCGTGGTCAAACATGTTCATATAGGAATGTGTGGAAAAAAAAACATGAACAAATATTGCATAAAGAGAATTAAATGACGGTCCTCCTAGTATGAGAGTGTTTAAGACTAAACAAATCATATTTATTTTAGAACATCTTTCTGCTATGTCTACGAAACATTGACGTGAAAGATGAGTATTACACTTCAAACTCGTCTAACTATTACACTTATTTTGTTATTATTACACAGTTATTTTGTGTGTGTCACTAAACAACATGGTTAAGCTAATGAATTACAGTTGATACGTGGTATTTTTACGTGAAAGGAGTGAAAGGAATATTTAACATATAAAAATACAAATATTTTAACCTATCGTCAATTTCAATTGTTAGATAAATCATCTAACAATCAACAGTTATATGTGAAACAATTAGAGTTGGTTAGAATTAGTCGCATTAGAGCAGGATTCTTGTTTATATTGAACATTGTTATTGTACCACATGTTTAACAGCGCTATTGTCGTCGGCCTCATCAAAGTTCACACAGTTTTAACCGGAGCATACCGACTCTGAAACAAGACCAAGTATTAGCACGTAACATTTTGGACAAATTTGTTTTTAGGCATCTTTGCATTTCTTCTGAAACACCCTGTTTTGAAATTGTTTAACAATTTTTAACATCACTAGCGTAACACTTATCGTATTGTCAGGTGTGATTGTAATGTTTTGTAGGCCTATGGCGTTTTCTTTACACTTTCCCCCTGGATATCTGTTTCCTACAGTTAGCTGTAATGTTAGAGAACTCTAGGTCTTCTCTTTGTTCATATACGACAGTATTCACATGAATTGACTTGATTTGATAAAATTATGGTTCAAACCAACATCTTCACGTGAGACATTTACATTAAATTATTATAGCCTATCGTCCTACTCCTAGTTTTTAAATAGTGCTAAAATGTATATTTTACATTTTTAACCCTTTATGCAGATATAGAATGCCTCACAAGGTTCTCTGACGTATCTTATTGTGTAAAACATATATGTAGATCTAGCTATGTTTTTAAAAATACCGCGAAACAAAGACAAGGACGCTTCTTTCTATAAGCGACCCTCAAAATATGTGCATACAACAAAACACATATGTGTACAATGATTTATCAGAAAATTACTTTTGTTTGAAGAAAAACTTAAAAGTTAAGTTAAAACTTAAAACTTAAAAGTTCATAGACCTTTAGCGCATTCAAATGTATTGAGTTAAAATTAAAACGTGATATCAATATAGCATTACCGAATTCAGGGGTGTTTAATACCTTCAATAGTTATCAACCACCTGCTGATTTTAAGTTTTTCTTCAAACAAAAGTAATTTTCTGATAAATCATTGTACACATATGTGTTTTGTTGTATGCACATATTTTGAGGGTCGCTTATAGAAAGAAGCGTCCTTGTCTTTGTTTCGCGGTATTTTTAAAAACATAGCTAGATCTACATATATGTTTTACACAATAAGATACGTCAGAGAACCTTGTGAGGCATTCTATATCTGCATAAAGGGTTAAAAATGTAAAATATACATTTTAGCACTATTTAAAAACTAGGAGTAGGACGATAGGCTATAATAATTTAATGTAAATGTCTCACGTGAAGATGTTGGTTTGAACCATAATTTTATCAAATCAAGTCAATTCATGTGAATACTGTCGTATATGAACAAAGAGAAGACCTAGAGTTCTCTAACATTACAGCTAACTGTAGGAAACAGATATCCAGGGGGAAAGTGTAAAGAAAACGCCATAGGCCTACAAAACATTACAATCACACCTGACAATACGATAAGTGTTACGCTAGTGATGTTAAAAATTGTTAAACAATTTCAAAACAGGGTGTTTCAGAAGAAATGCAAAGATGCCTAAAAACAAATTTGTCCAAAATGTTACGTGCTAATACTTGGTCTTGTTTCAGAGTCGGTATGCTCCGGTTAAAACTGTGTGAACTTTGATGAGGCCGACGACAATAGCGCTGTTAAACATGTGGTACAATAACAATGTTCAATATAAACAAGAATCCTGCTCTAATGCGACTAATTCTAACCAACTCTAATTGTTTCACATATAACTGTTGATTGTTAGATGATTTATCTAACAATTGAAATTGACGATAGGTTAAAATATTTGTATTTTTATATGTTAAATATTCCTTTCACTCCTTTCACGTAAAAATACCACGTATCAACTGTAATTCATTAGCTTAACCATGTTGTTTAGTGACACACACAAAATAACTGTGTAATAATAACAAAATAAGTGTAATAGTTAGACGAGTTTGAAGTGTAATACTCATCTTTCACGTCAATGTTTCGTAGACATAGCAGAAAGATGTTCTAAAATAAATATGATTTGTTTAGTCTTAAACACTCTCATACTAGGAGGACCGTCATTTAATTCTCTTTATGCAATATTTGTTCATGTTTTTTTTTCCACACATTCCTATATGAACATGTTGACCACGCTCTGAGACTATATACTTTTTTTGCAAAAACTGTACAAAAAAAAAATGTAAACAGCATAATATGTAAAATGTCACTTCAAACGCTAAAACTGATCACCAGTGGCTTTTCTGTATTTGTTTTAAATGGCTCATGATGATGCATTTACTTTTAACCCAGTTGACCTCTAGAATTTACTTTTGTGCAATTGTATCTACAGGTTTTACCAGAGTGTGGAACTTTAACAGTCTCTCAACCTTTAATGTATAGGCCCTATACATTTCTCAGTGCAATAGTCAGATGTGATTCTGTTGTAATAGTTGATGTGATGTGAACATCTACTATCTGAACAAGATGACTAAATCTAGTGGAGTAATGAAACCATCATTTGCAAACTTTTTTTGTTTTGTTGGTGCTTTTCTTAGCGATTTGGTCTTTTGAATCATACATGGATGTTTTTTGGAACATGTGTGATTCCCAAATAAAGATGATGGCGTGTAAAAATACACCCAAAGATTTAAGCACAACTATTTACACACATTCGAAGTAGGAGAATATCTAACTGTATATTGTAGATTGTGAACACTCCATTACCCGATTATTTGGGGTCAGAGAACATCCTTAGCTCATAAATCTCTTTAATTTTGTGCTGGATGTTGAAGTGTTAGTTAAAAAAGGTATTAGTTAATAACAAACAAACAAACATTAAAACAACATGGAACCATGATATTAATATATAAAATATTACATGTCGAAGCATAGCCTACTCACAGTTTGAAAATTACTTCCATAATATTTTCTTTTAGTAAAGCTATGTCTGGATTATCCCAACGCATAGTTTTACATCTGTGGGTGAGACCTCTCAGAGATTACACCAATATTAGCTAGGTAATTAACATGCATTCCCTATATGTGGTTGTTAAACGCCTCAGGTAATTCATATGAAATGTAAGTTGTTCAGAAGAAAAAAAGGATCAGTCATACATTCAAAAAGTCTAAGGGAATACAATGTTTTGTCACAAACACATCTAAAGCGTTTTACTCGTATGAGGAAACCTCTCACAACATTACTAATCAATTAACCACAGAAATATTGAATGTCATCAGACTGTTAAGAAATTAAAGCATGAATAAAGATGAATCTTTATTTAAAGAAGATAGAATTCTGCTTTTGCAACACACTACTGTATAAATGTTTGAAGTCGTTTGTGTCTTTGGTAATTTACTTCCAATCCATACTTTGAAGCATCATGATTTTAGGTCTGTAAAAACAGAGAAAAAAAAACAAAAACAACCTATATGCCTAACTGAGAAAAAACTGTAGGGGTAAATAAAATATACAATTTTGTTTCTTGGTTTAGTGTAATACCAGTTTTTGTAAAGCAAGAGTTGTATTAATGTTTTTTTAAAATAGTTTGAGACATATTTTAACTAGTTTTGCATAATATGTTTAATGCATACACATTGTAATGGTCACTTGGAGGATTTACGGCAATTTGAGTTAGAATGACAACAGCTCATGTGTGTAGAGGGTGTGTCTGTGTGAGATGCGAGAGCTGTGCAGGAGAAGAGATAACGCTCTATCGATTTTTGTTCTCTTCCTATTATCTGCCTCTTTCACTTTGTGAACCGAGTTGGATGTTTATTTGTGTACTTTTATACGAATAAACCCCACCCACGCATGTTGACGAGTGACGGCGCGTACGCCTAGAGTTATTATGTTTAATCATTTATCACCATTTAAATATGTAGCTACCTCTGCACATGTGTATTCTCCTGCGTTGGGGTGAGTGTTAGGTGGACGGAGACTCGGGTTTACACATGATCTATACTCATTCATGTTTCTACCTACGATGAGTGATGTATCATATGGAACTTGTTTTAAATGATTGCACATTATTTTTTGCTGATGTTGTTTTGAACGGTTTTCTAAATCTGAATGTGAAGGACCACATTCTAACTTTTTTCAGATAACGTCGTAAAATGTACGAATACTAAACCATTGCATTTTAACTTTATACATACATTGTTTTTAAAAAAGTTTTAAATGAATGTGGAAAACAAAACTCTTCTTTAATTAAAAACAACTCACTGATCTGTTACCCAATACATAGCTGGTGTGGGAGGGGTCTTGGTGTGGGAGTGGTCTAGGGGTGGGAGTGGTCTAGGGTGGGAGTGGTCTAGGGGTGGGTACTGGGCATACCTCTGAGACCCCATTCTAACTTTTGGGATGTAACCGTGTGGACGCTTTTCGTTGAACTCCTCACAGGACTTGTGTAACTTTTGGAATTAAAATCTCTACACCTTTGGTCTTGGATATATCTTTGATGTGGAATATACCTTTTGGATAAACATTTGGTCTTGGATATATCTTTGATGTGGAATATACCTTTCGGATATACATTTGGATATACATTTCATGTGGAATATACCTTAGGATATACCTTTGGAGATAATAAGAGTTTTGGCTCTCTTTCAACAAACGGATTTGCAAAAATGTAAGGCTATTTTTTAGATACTGTGATTCTTTGCATTCTGTGGTTTTAATATTATGATGTGTTTGAGACACTTTTTTTATGTTTGAGACAGATATTTTATGTTAAATGTAACATTTTACAGATAATGTGTGAAAGTTAAATGTTTACAAATCAACATTTTTAAAAGATTATCTTTTTGTAATGAAAAACTCTCTTAACTCGTTTTACTTTTCTGTAAATGACTGAACATATAATTTGTAATGTTGTAATGTTTTTAAAATGTTGTTTTATTTGTTTTAATACTAACTCATTTTTTAATAACTCTTTTAGAGAAAAATACAATTTTAACTTTATCATTAATGTTTTAACATTTTACAAATGTATGGAAATTAAAGACGTGTATTTTAACTTTATACAACGTTTATACACCTTTAAACACTATGTAATTGTGAAAGTACAGCTTTTCTATAAATGTATGTTAGAAAAGTACAAATTTAAATGTGGATCGTAGGAGAATTTTCCCACGGTCACATGACCTGTCCAGAAAGTGGGGAGAGGTGTGGATGTTTGGTGGGAAGGGGGCCGTGGGAGAATTTCCCCACGGTCACATGACCTGTCCAGAAAGTGGGGAGAGGTGTGGATGTCTGGTGGGAGGGGGGCCGTGGGAAAATTTTCCCACGGTCACATGACCTGTCCAGAAAGTGGGAAGGGGTGTGGATGTTTGGTGGGAAGGGGGCCGTGGGAAAATTTTCCCACGGTCACATGACCTGTCCAGAAAGTGGGAAGGGGTGTGGATGTTTGGTGGGAAGGAGGCTATTTTATTTTTTGATACTGTGATTTTTTTTAACAATGTTTGTGTTTTATGTAAAAAGTTTTACAAAATACTATGTGAAAGTTAAATGCTTACAAGTCAACATTTTAAAAAATGATCTTGAAAAAAGCTGTTTTAATGTTTTAACATCTTGAAATAACACTAACTCATTTTTTAATAACTCTTTTTAGAGAAAAATGATCTTTTTGTAAATGAAAAAAGTTGTTTTAATGTTTTAACATCTTGAAATAGCACTAACTCATTTTTAAATAACTGTTTTTAGAGAAAAATGATCTTTTTGTAAATGAAAAAAAGTTGTTTTAATGTTTTAACATCTTGAAATAGCACTAACTCATTTTTTAATAACTCTTTTTAGAGAAAAATGATCTTTTTGTAAATGAAAAAAGCTGTTTTAATGTTTTAACATCTTGAAATAGCACTAACTCATTTTTAAATAACTGTTTTTAGAGAAAAATTATCTTTTTGTAAATGAAAAAAAGTTGTTTTAATGTTTTAACATCTTGAAATAGCACTACTAACTCATTTTTAAATAACTGTTTTTAGAGAAAAATGATCTTTTTGTAAATGAAAAAAAGTTGTTTTAATGTTTTAACATCTTGAAATAGCACTAACTCATTTTTAATAACTCTTTTTAGAGAAAAATGATCTTTTTGTAAATGAAAAAAGTTGTTTTAATGTTTTAACATCTTGAAATAGCACTAACTCATTTTTAAATAACTGTTTTTAGAGAAAAATGATCTTTTTGTAAATGAAAAAAAGTTGTTTTAATGTTTTAACATCTTGAAATAGCACTAACTCATTTTTAAATAACTCTTTTTAGAGAAAAATGATCTTTTTGTAAATGAAAAAAAGTTGTTTTAATGTTTTAACATCTTGAAATAGCACTAACTCATTTTTTTAATAACTCTTTTTAGAGAAAAATGATCTTTTTGTAAATGAAAAAAGTTGTTTTAATGTTTTAACATCTTGAAATAGCACTAACTCATTTTTAAATGACTGTTTTTAGAGAAAAATGATCTTTTTGTAAATGAAAAAAAGTTGTTTTAATGTTTTAACATCTTGAAATAACACTAACTCATTTTTTAATAACTCTTTTTAGAGAAAAATTTAATTTTAACTTATTCCACTGCTGTTTTAATGTTTTAAAAGTGATGAATGTACATCTGTCGTCTTTAATAAAAACACTGATCTCATCTCTGATTATGTCTTTATTGTACATTTTTTTTAAAGTTTTAATATACATTGTCATAATGTTATTTGTTAAACAATATGATGTTTAAACATTATTGTAACCGGATATATCTTTGGAGATAAGACTTTTGTTCTTCTTTCAACAAGTGAAATTGTAAAAACGTAAGTCAGTTTTTAATACTTGTTTTTTAATATTGTGATTTTTAACATAACGGTTGATATGTTTAAATATTTTAAAACTAACACATTTGATAACAGAAGAAAATGCTATTTAATCTCTTTCATTGATATTTTAACATTTTAGAACACTAAACACATGTGTATTTTAACTTTTATACAACGTTTTCTATTATTAAATATATAATTTAATATATAATTTAATTTATAATATCTCCCTGGTTCTGTTCCTGCCCATAAGGGAGGAGCAAGCGTGGGAAAATTCCCACGGTCACATGACCTGTCCGGAGGTGGGAGGGAGGGGGTAGAAAGGCGCGGGGCAAGCATGGGAATATTCCCACGTCAAAAGGGGGCGGGGCTTAAGGGTCATAAATCACTCAAAGTGACATATGCTGCACTATAACCTCTCTCTGAGACAACTTTTTCAATGATCTTGCCTATGAAAGGAAGATTTGAGATCGGTCTATAGTTGCTTAATATGGTCTTATCCAGATTGCTCTTTTTCAGGAGGGGCTTGACAACTGCAGTTTTCAGGGAGTTTGGAAAACTCCCAGAGAGAAGTGAAGCATTTACCACTTCTAGAAGATCTGCTTCTAAACTGTTTAACACACTTTTGAAAAATGATGTGGGAAGTGTGTCAAGAGGGCAGGTTGATGTTTTAACCCTCTGGGCTTCTTCGGTCAAAAATGACCGAAAACGTATACATTTTGAATTTTTGCTTCATCGGAATGGGATGACACTTGGTGACTTTTGTTGTATTAGCTATGTGAACACACAAAAAAATCATGGACATGATTCGGATATGTTAAAGGGTCGTAAAAAAAATAGTCACACTTAGCTTCCTCCCGGTCAAAAATGACCGTCATAGGAAATGAATGGGAAATGCGAAAAAATACGAAAACTCAGAGAAACTTTTGGTGGTACAAGCTACAGATCAGCCACTGTGCAGAAAAAAAGTGCACAGCAATGAAGGGGTGACACTCTAAAACATCAAGAGTGCAAATAAGACACCCTCCCCCCCCCCACACACACCCACACACACAAACACACACACACACACACACACACAGAGAGAGAGAAATGAACTGGTAAGACTGAAACAGCAAATTTTGCTCCAAACTATATAAAAATTATATACTCATAATAACTCCAAAACTATAGCAAGGAGAGTCAAAAGGTAGGTATCGTTTGAAAGAACTCTTTTTAAATTTTTTGAAAATATAAATTACATTACATTTGAACATTGTCCTGCAGAGAAACTGCGGATAAAAGACAATATATATATATAATTTTTATTATGATTTTGCATATCTTTCTTATTTGTCATGGAATAACTCAGGAAGGAAATAAGGTAGGAGGAAAATTATTTTTTTGTGAAGTCCCCCTACATGTTAGCTGCATCTGGATAAAAATTTTATAATTTTTGGACAAAGGAATCAAAAGTTACATCATTTGTAAAAGAGATAGCCTTTTTGTACAGTCTTTGACACCCCCTCATGGGCATTTTTTTCTCCATGAAGAATATCTTGTCATAAAAGCAATAGATTGTTAATTTTGGGCTCATTTTAATTGTAATAATATGCTCTAAAAAATGAAGTGCCATTTTCAATGATCTGTGAATGTTTCATGAGCTGTATGATGTTTTTGACACATTGCAGTACATTATTTTATAGATTATAAAAAAAAAAGAAATTATATTTATCAGCAAATAACTCAGCAATACTTACGAGTTTTTCAAAGTGGATACATTCACTGTAAAGTTCAGACTCTAAGCTTTCAAATGACATCAACTTTGTGTTAATCAAGGCAAGATTTTTTTAAAAATATGGTAATGAATATTTTCACAGCTAGGTGGCGCCTGCTGGCGGTACACTCGGTTTTAGAGGGATTACTCAGCACTCTTTAGGAGTTAATAAATGTAAAAAGCTGAGATCCTAAGCTTTAAAATGATATATAATTTGTGCTGTTCCATTCAGTGGTTGCTTAGTAATTAATTTTTTTCTTACCGAATGGGAATAAAATAAATAAATAAATGAAAAAGCTATAGGCAGCCTATAGGCGGTTATAGGACATGACACATATTTATATATTTTAAAGCCACTAGATGGCGCTCTTCTCACTTGAATTTTTTTTTTAAGGCCTGCACTCTATTTTGATGTGAAATGTTGCATTTATTGAAAAAAATAAAAAATAAAATAAAAATATATATATATTAATTCTAATGGAAAAAATAGCTCATAAAAATTATATAATTAATGCAAAGTATCATAAAAAACTCTAAAAATTCTAAATAATAATCAGAAAATATTATAGAACAAAAATATATTTGATTGGTTATCCTGGGAAAAAATAAAGTTAAATTTTAAGGCTTTGTCCGTTTTTGACCGGGAGGAAGCTAAGTGTGACCCATTTACGAAGAAGCCCAGAGGGTTAAGGTGCTGTACGGTTTCTTCCAAAATTTTGCCATTCATTTCTTTGAAATCAGACATAGTAACTACTTTCTCAGGTGGATTGATCTGTCTGACCCCAGCGTAACTCAAGGGTGTGCTGAAGCAGGAGGGGCTGCTTCATTGAGGATTGTTGCACTGCAGCTGTCTTCTAGCCAGGTTTCATTTAGAAGCATAAAATCCAGGTTGTTTGTGGTTATTAAGTCGTTGACTAGAAGTGATTTATTTTTAAGTGACACACACACTCTTGCATTCAAAGGGAGGATGATGCGCACACCAGAGCCGGACAGTAACGGAGTACATTTACTTGAGTACTGTAACGATAACCAGCTGGAGTGCCCTTGAGAGCCACCAGAGGGCGCTCCATAATAGACTATGATCACTTCCTCACAAACTACATTTCCCATAACTCACTGCCCGGACTCATCAGCACTCATCTCATTCACCTGTGTCTTATCACCTTGTTTCACTCACACCATAAATACCTGGTTTTCACATTCACTCAGTGCGAAGTCTTGTTTTATTGTTACAACATTTCTGAGCGTTATTTTCCCGTGTTTGATTCTTGTTTTGCTGACCTTGGACTGTTTCACCGTTTCCTGATCGTTTCTCTGCCTGGCCTGACTCGGATTGTTTATTGGACTCTGATTATTGCTGCCTGCCCTGACCTCTGCCTGTTATTTGGATATTCTCTGTTTCCTCCTTTGATCTGTTCGCTGTTGATGACCCTGCCTGTACGACTACGCCGTAAATAAACTGGATTTGGATCTTCACCTTCGAGTCTCGGAGCCGTTGCGTAACAGAAGACTTCGCCACACATAGAGCCAGCAGCTGAGAACTCACCATCATGAATCCAGCAGTCAAGATTATGCGTCTCCGTCAAGGAGATCAAACCATCGAGAGTTACATTGTTGACTTTCTGGAGCTTTCTCACCTGACTTCTATGGATGAGGTATGCCTTATGATATTTTTTCGTGGAGGGCTATCCGAGCCGCTCAGCTCCGCTATGCCACTGCACAATCCCCAATGGACTTTAGGATTTTATATTTATTTGGCCCTGCAACTGAGTGGTTCTGCCTATGCTGTGGGGATCACGGAGGAGAAGCATGGTACTCCCACATTAGCTCTCATTCCTCATCCTCATCCTGTCACGTCCTCCGAGGCTGAGCTTCTCCACGCCAGTCCAGCCGAGCCTGCACTTCACGCCAGTCCAGCCGAGCCTGCACTTCACGCCAGTCCAGCCGAGCCTGCACTTCACGCCAGTCCAGCCGAGCCTGCACTTCACGCCAGTCCAGCCGAGCCTGCACTTCACGCCAGATCTGCCGAAGCCAAGGCAGTACGCGTCATGCCCGCCGCGCCTGAGACAGCAAGCGACATGCCCGCCAAGCTAGAGCCTTCACTGCTGGTCCCGTCCAGCACAGAGCCTTCACTGCTGATCCCGTCCAGCACAGAGCCTTCACTGCTGGTCCCGTCCAGCACAGAGCCTTCACTGCTGGTCCCGTCCAGCACAGAGCCCTCTTCATCGCTGGTTCCGTCCAGCTCAGAGCCCTCTTCATCGCTGGTTCCGTCCAGCTCAGAGCCCTCTTCATCGCTGGTCCTGTCCAGCTCAAAGCCCTCTTCGCCGCTGGTCCTACCCAGCTCAAAGCCCTCGCCGCCGCTGGTCCCGTCAAGCTCAGAGCGTTCTGATCCCGACCCAGAGACTGAGCTTCATGTCACTTCTGCCGACCCAGAGACTGAGCTTCATGTCACTTCTGCCGATCCAGAGACTGAGCTTCACGTCACTTCTGCCGACCCAGAGACTGAGCTTCACGTCACGTCTGCCGATCCAGAGACTGAGCTTCACGTCACGTCAGCCGATCCAGAGACTGAGCTTCACGTCACGTCCGCTCGCCAAGAGTCTCGTCCCGCCGAGACTGAATCTGTTCCTGAGCCTGAATCTGATCCTGATACTGAGCCTGAATCTGTTCCTCTTCCTCTTTCTGCGCCTGTGTCTTCGGACAAGATGGCCGACTCCACGCCTGTGTCTTCGGACAAGATGGCCGACTCCACGCCTGTGTCTCAGGACAAGATGGCCGACTCCACGCCTGTGTCTCAGGACAAGATGGCCGACTCCACGCCTGTGTCTCAGGACAAGATGGCCACCGCCGAGCCAGTGTCTCAGGACAAGATGGTCTCCGCCGAGCCAGTGTCTTCAGACAAGATGGCCACCGCTGAGCCGGTGTCTGTTCCTGTCCCTGAGCCGGTGTCTGTTCCTGTCCCTGAGCCAGTGTCTGTTCCTGTCCCTGAGCCGGTGTCTGTTCCTGTCTCTGTCTCTGTGTCTGTTCCTGTTCCTGAGCCGGTGTCTGTTCCTGTGCCATGGTCACCTCCCTGGCCGCCTGAAGGGTCGTCTCCGCCCTGGCCGCCTGCACAGCCTGCTCCGCCCTGGCCGCCTGCACTGCCTGCTACGCCCTGGCCGCCTGCACAGCCTGCTCCGCCCTGGCCTTCCGCCCTACCGCAGTCTCAAGGTCCTCTTCCGCTCCACGGACCTGGCCCTCCATCCCGCCCCCGGATCCGCCTCCGGGCCACCTCCCACCTGGACAGTTTTGGAGCGTCTGGAAGCCGCTCTTTGGGGAGGGGCTATGTAACGATAACCAGCTGGAGTGCCCTTGAGAGCCACCAGAGGGCGCTCCATAATAGACTATGATCACTTCCTCACAAACTACATTTCCCATAACTCACTGCCCGGACTCATCAGCACTCATCTCATTCACCTGTGTCTTATCACCTTGTTTCACTCACACCATAAATACCTGGTTTTCACATTCACTCAGTGCGAAGTCTTGTTTTACTGTTACAACATTTCTGAGCGTTATTTTCCCGTGTTTGATTCTTGTTTTGCTGACCTTGGACTGTTTCACCGTTTCCTGATCGTTTCTCTGCCTGGCCTGACTCGAATTGTTTATTGGACTCTGATTATTGCTGCCTGCCCTGACCTCTGCCTGTTATTTGGATATTCTCTGTGTTTCCTCCTTTGATCTGTTCGCTGTTGATGACCCTGCCTGTACGACTACGCCGTAAATAAACTGCATTTGGATCTTCACCTTCGAGTCTCGGAGCCGTTGCGTAACAAGTACAGTACTTAAGTACAATTTTGAGGGATCTGTACTTTACTCGAGTATCATTTTTGGGGAGTACTCATGACTTTACTCAAGTACATTTGAGAGGCAAATATTGTACTCTTTACTCCACTACATTTCTATCCATAACCGTGAGTACCCGTTACTTCTTCTAAAAAAAAAAAAAAAAGGAAAAAAGAAACATCTCGGAAACCCTCAATTTGTTGTTTCCCTCTCAAATGTGATTGGATTGTGCAGGCGCCACTGATTGGGACAGCCTATCAGCAATCACCTTCAGCTTTCCACCAAAGTCAACTCCATGGTCAGATTTAGATAAGAGACGAAACTAGGGGTGTTCGGTTCCGTTTTTTTTGGAGTCGACTCCGACTCCCGACTCCTAATTTTGGAGTCGGTGGAATCGACTCCTCGACTCCATTTACTTTGAATTAAAATAGGGTCAGGATTCAGAAGGTGCGTCTCAATATGCTTCCTCGTTTCCTCACTTCTCGCTCGTATGTCCTACGACCCTGAAACCGATCGAGCTCCGCTCTCATGTAGGACATCTAAATTCTTTAATTCCACCGGGAGGAGGGCGAGGAACGAGGAGGCTTCCTGAGGAGTCAAGAGCGAGGATACAAATGTTTCCTATACTAAAATGTTTAATCAACTAAACCTTATAAATCCCCCTCCTTTTCACATCGCAGCTTCTTCAAATCATATTTAAGTGTGCATAGGCGTCGATTTCGGGGGGGGACGCGTACCCACCAGATTTCGTCACGAGTCATTTTGTACCCACCACTTTTAACTTCCGTCCATATTAATTTGACTTTTGGTTCGATTTTTTGACCGTTTTCAGTGGTTGTGAGGAGTAATATGAGAGAGAAATTTGGTAATCATTGTCTGACCCAACAAAAAAACATTTTAATATTAATTTTATTTTATTTTCCGTGTTCGCATTTATGAGGGAAAAAACAACGTGTCAGTTCTCTGTTACGGAGGAGCGCTCTGAAAGCGGCACTAAAAGACTGCTTTAAAACTTTCACAGAGACCTCAAACAGAACAGCTGCCTTTCTTTAAAGTTAATTTCGTTTTGTATTAATTATATCTTAATTTTAATCAATGTTTCATGAACCAATGGATTTAATAAATAAGAAGTAAATAGGCCTCTATAGCAGATAATCACGACATTGGAGGCGCCGGCGAGTGAACTGGAGTTCGTCTCATAAACTCAGAAACTCATGAATCGAAACTCAGCGTATAATGCACATTCACATTCACAGCTTATTTAGACACATTTAGACGCATTCATAAATAATCATTACTTTTACTGGTTCTTTGTGGCAAGCTTTATGCGTGTGGTCGTGCGCTTGAGTGCGGCTATATTGCGTAACGCTCATTATCCTGTAGGCTATTAATATTAATTTATTAGTAATTAAATTAATATAAAGGGGCGATTTGTCCACGAATGACTTAAATGAACAACTAGCCTTCTAGTCGACTAGGAAAAAAACTTTTAGTCGGAAGCAGCCCTTATTCCACATATTTTCGAACCAGGCAACAGGACATCTGTGTTGAACGAGCGACCCTGCGGAATGAACGAGCGGAGCGGAATATTCAGAAATGCGCTCTCCACCCACGAGCTCTGATCGGAAAAAACCCGAACCTCACTGTCTGCTGAACTTGCGCAGAAACATCAAAATATAACCAGCTTTTTAAAATGGTTTTTAAAACTAAACACTATTTTAGCACAAATTATGAGCTTATTGGCGATTTTTTTATAATTATTGACAATTAGAATATAGTAAAAGTTTTTTTTTTTTGTTTTTTTTTTTGGGGTGGGCCTGTTGAAAAGTGGGGCCGTGCCTGAGCTACAGGACATCGTCTTTCAAAACATAACCTGCGCGAAAGAGAGAAAAAAAATGAATGCGTCATTGTACCCAGCACTTCTGAAAATGCACTTCCGAATGCGTCTCTGTCCCCAGCACATTTCAAACCAAACTGACGCCCATGTGTGTGCAATATGTTAGTATAATCATTAAACTTGTAAAAGCAGACTTGTTTTAGACAGTGTATTTATCTATTTATTTTGTATATTATTTTATATAATTTTAATGTAGTGAAGCTACTTTAACTTAAGCATGTTTAACTTTATTTTTTAACTTTTTTTGTTTAACATTGAAAAATATTAGTTATATTATTACCAATAATAACTGTTGTTTAATAATAGTTTTTAATGCACTTGTCATTTAATAATAGAAAATGAACTTCACATAGAGTGAGTGCATGCCATTTCACTAATGTTAATGTTCACGACGTTGAACTGTTGAATTTTAAACAGCGTTTACAAATATCACAACGAACTTTAGTTTTGTCTTCGGTCTGGTTGAAATATTTCCACACGGTTGAGGTCGAAGTTGCCATTATAAGTTAACGTTACTGGATTCAAAAAACAGTCATCACTCAACAGTATCACTCAATCAACCACCATTTACCAATTATGGGCATGTCCCACTCTCACCCTGAGGACTGGTACATGATTGGTTCGTAAAACCTACTGCAGTGTTTTGTGCCAATCACAACCAATTGACTGTATTGAACCACATCATGATTGATTGAGCCGCAAAACAGACCCAACAGAAAAAAACTATCTATACATTATTGTTCTTTGTTTTCCTGGCATTACTTATTTTTTCCTCTCATTTCTTTATCTTTTTGTTTTAATTTCCGTATCTTTACATTCATTATAATCTTTTCGTTATAATGAACTGTTGCTGTGTTGAACTTGAAAAAAACACTCGACACTGGGAGTCGATTCCTGACCTGGAGTCGATTCCGACACTAGGGCTAGTGAGAGTCGAGGAATCGACTCTTTTGGAGTCGACTCACCATCTCTAGACGAAACCATGGATGAAGACGCAGCAGGTCCATCCCGGGAGTATTTTTTTTTCCCAGGATGGTAGGGAAAGACTCATGAATATTCATTAGGGAAGTCATCCCTGATTGGTCTTAACCCCAGTGATGGGTAGGTTTAGGGGTGAGAGAACAGGACAGTGACGTGTGTGTCTGAGCGTCAGCCGTATCCTGATCATCCAGAGAGATTTGATGATGTTCTTCAGGTTCTGTGTGGAGAGAGTCTGACTGGACGCTGTTACTGGGAGGCTGAATGGAGCGGAGATTATGCTGAAATGCTGAGATTATGCTGAAATATCAGTGACATATAAAGGAATCGGCAGGAAAGGAGAGAGTAAAGACTGTGTGTTTGGATGGAATGACAAATCCTGGAGTCTGTCCTGCTCTGGTAACAGATTCTCTGTCTGGCACAATAATAAAGTCACTGGTATTCCTGACGTCTCTTCATCCTCTAAGAGAGTAGGAGTGTATGTGGACGTGTCGGCCGGCACTCTGTCCTTCTACAGCGTCTCTGACACACACACACTCACACACTTACACACATTCAACACCACATTCACTGAACCCCTCTATGCTGGATTTGGGCTTTATTCTAACTCCTCAGTGTCTCTGTGTGACATTAAACAGCGTCCTGAGAGAAACAACAGTGATACACACACAACCGGGTGAGTGAAATATACTGTGTCTTAGTGAAGGATTTCTCCAGACTGAATAATAGTTCAATCCTCTGTTCTTCATACATCACTAAACACTAGAGATGCACCATATTGGGTTTGTGCTGATACTCCATATGCTGATATTTCACAACATGTTTTGGCCAGTACCAATAAATACATATTTTCCTTTGTTTTGAAGCAACACAGAGTCTCTCCTGTGCAGAGACTATAAACACATTATTCTTCATTTTAGTTAGTTTAGAGCTAAATCTATTTCTCCTTCAGTTTCAGAGTTGTGAGGTCTCTGTGAATAGGGCTTAAGACTGATTTACTGGTATTTCTCTAAAGCTCCTGATCACACACGATCTCTAAACTGTAATTTGCTATTAATTGTCTGTAATTTTCTAGCTGTAGTGTGATCTTCTTTTCTATTAATATTCCTGCAGACGAGGAATAAGACAGAAATAGTCAAATTCACTCAGTATTACTTGATCTATTCCAGCACTCCCTCAATTACAATCAAGCACAATTAACTGTAGACAGTTGTGTTGTAAGCAGTAAAACAGTCCAGTTCTTTATAGTCAAACTCATTTATTATGTTTGATAATGAACATTTCTGTCCACCCCAGACTGCTGATGGTCTTTATCTGTCCACCTCTGTGAAAATATCCACAGTTAAAAACACTGATTTATAGAAGACTGGACACATTATTCAGCTTGAGCTTATTGATGGAGAATATAGAGTTCATGTTGGCTAGTTAAACATAAACATAACTGGACAATTATGTGTGAATTAAACTCTCATTATAGTATATATGTGTTTGTTATATTAGATTGTTTGTTATTAGTGAGGGACATCACAGGTGTCAGTCGCAGCATTATATACTAGCTTTATATTTTCTCTCTGTCAAACTGCCTGTCAAATAGTTTTTATAGTAAACTGTTTGTATGTTGTTGGTTTTGAATTGTTGGTAATACTTTACAATAAGGTCCCATTAGTTAACATTCGTTAATGCATTAACTGTATTTGTTAACGTTAGTTAGTCATCTGTTCATTGTTAGTTCATGTTAGTTCAGGTCCATTAAATAATACTGACAGATACAACTTTTGATTTTAATAATGTATTAATAAACATTGAAAATAACATTAACTGAGATGAATAAAAGCAGCTGACTCTTTGCTTCTGCCTTCTTCTGGTTCTTCACAGGTTCTCTCAGCCCAAACCTTCTGGGCTCGATATTCACCCGCTGCTGAACTGTCAGTCTTGTGTCCATATAGCTGATTCTGATCAGTGGCTTCAGATTGAGCCGTCGGCCTGTACAGATGAAGGAGGGTCAAAGTTCAGGGTCAGCACTGACCCAGGCCGTTACGAGTGTGTCAGGACCAGAATGCGATGGGTCTGTGACTGTGTCGTCACCCTTCAGTACCGTACCGTAGACGGACTCTTCCTCAACGCAGAGCTGGAGAGGCTGCAGTGCAACCGGATCGGTCCAGTGATTGACGTGACGGTGATCTCAGGGAAACTGGAGGAAGTTCATCTGCCCCATTACGCCTGTTTAGGAGAGTCTGACCCCTCTCTCAAAGATGCTGTGAAAGTCCTCACCGTAAAAGACGAGGGAATAACCACAGAACCTGTGCAGTTGACCCGATTCCATGCTAAGATTGTCCAACCATCCTTCTCTATTACAACTTTAATTATAAGTTGGATAATGGGATGGTATGAACACTGTGATCTTCTTCTCTACATGCATTCTAAAGATCCTCTCATTCTACATCTCTACTTGTTTCCAGTTGATGATCATGCAAAAGAAAAAGTTAAGAAACAAAAGTTTCCAAATGACCCAATAGAGCATCCCAGACCTGGCAGGCCATTTCGCATGAACACGCCACACATTCTTGATGTTCCTGGTGCCTCTATCCATCCCAAAGAAGGGATCACACTCACAAGAGAAGCTCCCCCAAACTACTTCAAGGTCAAGACTCGTCTGGAGAATGATCTTCAAATTACTCTTATCAGAGAAGAGGATCAGGAGAAGGTCTGGGATGCAACAATTGACAAAGATGATCTTGATCAGATTCGTCCTAAGAGAGACGAGCCGCGTCTGAATAGTGAGGAAGGTAAATCACAGTTTTTTTTTATAAGCATTGGCCAGATCTCATTCAGGGGGTTACAAATGTCCAGATCATTGCAGATAAACTCTGTCAGCAGAAACTAGTTCATGAGGAACAATATTCAGAAATCACACAGAGTTTAACCAGTCAGGAGAGCATGAGAAAGATCTGTGATATTATACGTATGTACAGTGACACTGTGAAACCTAAATTAATCTCAATTCTTTAGAAAGAGGAGCTTTACATTGTAGAACATTGTATTAATTGCTAATGACACTGCAAAGAAATCTCATATATACTTTCTTACTTATTGGTGAATTACCATTGTAAAATCCAACAGTTGTTCTAACACTCTTCAGTTAACTTTACTTAATGTATTAACTTAATTATAAAAATTCTAGTAATCTGTACTATTTACATACTATGGCTTGGTTACTCAGAAAACCCAAAGTTAGATTAATTGTTCGGTTTGAGTGACATTTCGTCAAGCAAAAAGAGTTTCTGAGGCAGGGCGATTATTAATAGACTTATCACTCATTTGCTCCACTTCTGCAGTTTTCTTTCTCTGTTTGCATTCAATTGTATTGTATTAAATTGTCAATACAATATTAATAGAGAACTTCACATAAGCTGACTTCATAAATTGATTTTCCTAAAATGTTTTTGTTTGAACTCACCATTATGATTATCAGTGTTATTTTTGGTTGGGCACTTGGAACTTAATTTATATTATTGTAATTCTATTCTAAAAGGTGACATAACTTCTAACTAAATCATTTACTAGTCTATTTTTTACGTTGAATAATGGTCTTTTAAATTTGTATTGCTAACACTTGTGTCATTAACACCTTGTGAAACTTTTAATTGGGTTGCTATAATCCCACTATATTTGTGACAATATCTTGTAATTGCCCATGCTTGAGTCACAGACTTCACCATTAGGCATGTGAAACACAACAATGGTAACTATACTAAGTCAAGAGTAAATCTAAAGTAAATTATCAAGTTCTCTCTACATGTCTTTTTTAGTTACTAGAACTCTAGTGTAAGTGAACTATACTCACTAAGCATTTGCCAGTACAACATACTATTTCCATTTCACTTTACTTAGTTTTTTAAGGCAATCGGTTTGCATGCTTTTTTTAATTAGGAGTATCTAATTAGATTCTACAGTGTATACAAACCTTCAGTTCGTAATCTAGCGGTGGGGGTTTTACGTCTCAGAATGTATATTTTATTAAGTTTACTCTTCTCTAGTTCATTGGAGGAGTAATCTTTATAAGAGTTTATTACACGGCTGTATGGAATACTTGATTCTGATTGGTCAATCATACCATCCAGCGGTAAGATAACAGATAACAACCGCTGAAAACAGAAACACAGGCTTATCCGGGTCACTGAAATCAGCAGCGCTATACACTCGCTAGGAACGGGTTTTACTTTGTGGAAGTTTTGCATTTGGTGAGCTGATCAAATATTTAAACACAGTCAAATCAAAATTTTGTGTACAGTTAATTATGCCATCCAGTATCATGGACTCGCTCTCTGTTGTTTCATACAAATGCAGCTGTTGCCATCGTGACTATTGTGTTGTACACTGTTGGATTATAAGATACAAACAGGTACGATTTTAAAACGGTTTAATCTGAAATCAATACCTCAATAACACTTTAGAATACTGTTTCTTACTGCATAACTAATAATAATTACTGAAGAACTAATAGTTAATTAGCATCTGCTCTGGTGAGTCTTGTTTTATGTGAAACATGATGGGATTAGGGGTGAATGTAAACAGTGTGCCGCTTTGGTGCATTTTTTTTCATAATTAATGTAATCGATTACGTCAACACATCGTTCTTCTGAGTAGTTCTATACAACTTAATTTACTAATTTGATTCCTTTTTGTAGGGAGGTGGTAAAACTTCGGCTTGCGTACTGTTGTTAAATGGATATTACAATTAATGTGCTATGGCAAGTTCATAGGAGGAGCTAAAATATATCTACATTATACACACAATAATTTTACAACATTATTTAGCTCAAATAATTAATTTAGATCATGCAAATGTATTATTCAGTCCTTCCATGGCAACATATAATGTTTTTGCACCTCTGACTACTAATTGTACTACTTGTAAAAACATTTGAATACTTCGAATCATCTGTTTAGAGTAAAAAAATACTGAAGATCTTTTTCTTTTTGTCCTGCAGAAGTGAATCAGCGAAGGAATATGGCGTCTGTTAAAGAGCTGCTTGAGCAGACATTGAGGGATCTAGGAAAAGATGAACTGAAGCGCTTTCAATGGTACTTGAGGAATCATGAGCTTATTTCAACTTCTGAAATGGAGAACGCAGATGTCTTAAAAACAGTGGACACGATGGTGGAACGTTCAGGACCAGAAGAAGCTGTGAAGAGCACAGTGAACATCCTGAGGAAGATTAACCAGAATAATCTGGCTAAAGAGTTGGAGAACAAACACAATGAAGGTAATGTTTAAACATTACATTTAAATGTTTTCTTTCATTGTAAGGAGTGACTGTTTAGTACTGTGAGGGATTCAATGTGAAAAATGAAGTCATTGTTAAACTCAAATGTTTCTCTTTGCTCAGCTGATGTGTTTGTGTAATCTGATGTTTCATCTTTCTCTCACAGCTCGGACTGAGGGCAACATGAAGGCTTCTTCCACTTGCTGATTCAAAACAGATCACGGGTAAATAATGATCCTGGAAGTACCTGGAAATACATATTTATCACATAATCATATTCAAGTATTGAACTTAAAGGGATGTTTCGGAGTAAAATCAACCTAGGGTCCTTTGCACCATGACCTCGAGCCAAACACCCCCCAGAAGCCTTTTCTACCTTGGTCGAACATTATTAAAGTTAGAGCTTATTTAGAGATATCAGCCGGATGGCTTAGTGCAGGCTCTTATGGATCCTATGATGTATCTGGTAAATTACTAGGGCTGTGTATTGGCAAGAATCTGGCGATACGATACGTATCACGATACATGGGTCACGATTCAATATATTGCAATATATTTCGATACTGTGCATAAGGCGATATATTGGGATTTTTTTAAGTAAAATATATAAACAATATTTAAAAAAAGACATGATGTGCAATGTGCATAAAAGTCAAAGAAGTGTAATTTAGGTAAACAATTCAGTACACAGAAAATCAAACTGCCAGTTTGGGATTGTGGTTCACAGGTTTTGAGCAAATTTTTATATGCTCAAGTAGGCCATAATAAAAGAAAATCCATAGCCCCTGTTACAATACAAAACAACAACATGAACTGGACGAAAATGAATGAAAGTGGATGAAAGTGAACAAAATGAATGTGTTATATATTGAAATCAAGTTTTATATGATAAAAGATTTAAAAAGAACTGGACGCGCGAATGAGGCGAATTAGCGTCTACCGCGCAGCGCTAAACGCCTCATTCGCGCCGCAGGACCTCCAGACGCGCGTAAATGCGTCTTTGCATTGACTTAATGATGTTTTATTAACAAGGTTCGGGAGGAGCACGTTCAGATAATTAACACGAGTGGAGAGCACTCAGCAATCAATGGTAAGAGGTGCAAATTTACTCAGCAGTCTCACCTCATTCCATTGACAGTTTGCAGCATCCCTCCACCACCCCTTCTCCACGCTTCTAGTCCTAAACACTTACATACGGGGGGAGTACTCTGGGTTCGGGCCGAACTCCGAGCTTGGAGCCCTCCCTCCGGACAGCACGCCAAATACGCATTAAACTTTACCCCTTCAAATTATATGTAAGTGTGAACTCGTGAAACATTGAAATCACTTGCGCCAGACGCTCTATGCGCGTTTGGTGTGAACGATGCACGCGATTACATTTAGAAATAGACGAGCTTTGTTTCCAAATGCACCAAGCAAAGATATCCTTTCAATTGTATAAACTTTTATAAAACCAGCCAATATAATCACAATAAACACATCCAGAATGAAATATTTAACATATATATAACAACTGCACAACATCTAATTTGTAAACAAAATGATTTACGCACTAAATCCAGCATAAACTCCGGCACAGTTTGCATATGTTTAAACTCTCAGGACAGACGTCACATCCCGAACCTCACATCAATTGGCTGCCGACTGCGTTTTTCGCTTGATATTTGCATAAAGTCGAGAGCTGCCCAACTTTTTGACGCTCTTGGTCGCTCTCAACGCTTTCCCCGGTCCGCTGTCAATCCTAAAATGTCCAGTGGACACGCACCGTTAGGCGAGCCTGGCGAGGACACTAGTGGTGCGTCTCAGCATAGCCATCTAGTGGTAGGGATTTAAACAACATAAACGTGAACCACTGTCTTACGGTCTTACCATGAATATTTTTGGACGTAAAAAAAATTGATATTGCGTTTTTGAAAATCGATACAGTATTGCAAAATAAAATATTGCGATACTCAAGTGTATTGATTTTTTCTTACACCCCTATAAATTATCCTGTTAATAATGCCCAGAATGGTACCAAACTTCTACAGTAGTACAAATATGTTCTGTACTCGATATAGAACGAGGCATTGGAAAGTTTGTAAGTATATCAGGAATTTTATTTAAATAACACTTGCCTGACGGCCAATGCTACTGCTAAACCGGACATCGACGTCACTTCTGTCACAGAAGTGGAAATATTCTGAATGAGAGACACTCTGAATAATGTGCTGTAAAGTAAGACTGTCATGAGTTAATGGACCGTTTTAGAGATGCGCGGATGGGCTATTATTTCATCTGCAACGCATCACAAAACTCATCATCCGTCCGCCATCCATCCGCACCAACGTTTTTGACCAATTTTCAAAACCGCACCCGCCCGCCATCCGCTGATTGTATACATATATTTTTCATTTGATTAGTTCAACCGCCCGCCGCCCGCCACCCGCCCGAATTTAATTTAAATATTATTTTTCGTCACGTCATCCGCCCGATCCGCGGTTTATCCGCTTATTTAATATTCTGAATGAGAGAGACTCTGAATAATGTGCTGTAACCGCCAACCGCGCATCTCTAGACCGTTTCCCCACTTTTTTATTTTTAACTCAAATACAGGGAAGGTAAAACAAGTTTAATGTTAAAGTAAATGTATAGCAATATGTATATTTGTCTGACTGTATTTCATACTTGTTGGTGAATTGTTTATGTACATTTTTATAAATGTTTTTTTTTTATAAACTATGAAATGTTTAATTTTCTTAAAAAACACAGTTGTTGCAAATAGAATCCAGCTCTTCTTTTCATGTGATTATATTCTTCTGCAAACACACAAAGTTTGGTGAACTGCAATGAGGAACATTTCATATTTTCTTTATCTAATAAAAGCTCTTTTTTTCTAAATTTATTTTTTCGTGTCATAATTTAACATTTGGATATTTTGGATATTTCACTGCATGGAAATATTCTTAATTAATAGACATTCTGAATAATGTGCTGTAAAGTAAGACTGTCATGGGAAAATGCACAACAGTGACAACATGCTATACCCCTATTGGTGGGTAAGTTGAGCCACTTCTGTGTCACTAGCTCTATGTCTGTGTCCTTATGAACCTTTCCTTTATTTGTCCTGATAGAAGACAGCTGAAATATGATTTGTTGTATAATAATGCTGAAGCACAGATATTTGGCAGTGAAGAATATGTTCTCTGAGCTTCATGTCCTCTACAACAGTCTCAGCCTTCCTCCAACGTCAGGACACCTGAACGAAGCTCCACAAAATCTGTCCGATTAAACATTATTCAGCTGGAGTGTCTAAATCACTTCAACAAAGAGCAGAAAAGAAGTGTCCAGTGATGCTCTTCCCATGAAAGCAGCTGAGCGTTCTGATGCTGTAGAAGCAGAATGTGAGATTCGTCACGTAGAGCTGGAATATTTCTTCTCATGTTGCTCCATCAAGTCATGGTTTAGTCTGTAGTTGCAGCACAGTTTGTGTCTCCAGGAGCTTTTGTTCTGCTTTTGCACACGTTTCTCCTCCAGCGGCTCCTGGAAAACATCCACAGCACTGCAAGTGTTTGTCAGCGCAGGTTTTTATCTATTTATTAAAATGATCATCTGTAAAGATGCCTAACTTTAAAGTCTGGACTCCAACAAAGCTTGTGCTCTTATTGCTTTGGAGAAAAGATGCTGTTCATTTCACACATTTGACCGCTGTGTTGTGATGAACACAATGATCTGTCATGAACTTCAGCATCAACTCTAGAGAAATGTGTCCAGTAGAGGAACATCTGTGACTGTTGTAGTTGAGAGAGTTTTTGGCATCATTGAGACGACTAGAGTTATTGAGGAAATGTTTAGCACTTTATAGCAGGTTTTTGCAGGTCTTTTGTGTGTCCTCTATTGAAGCGTAATAAACCAACAGTTGGAGAGTCGACGTGTGCAGATCCTTTTATGACTTTATGACTTTTTTTGGGCTGGATCACAAACTAGCCAGTCCTGAAATAGTCAGAGGATGCAGTGCAACTATTTTACCCTAAGCGGCCGCTCACTGCTGACTCATAACAAAGGTGTCATTTTTTTAATAGTTGCGAGCTTGTAACCTGCTAAGTCAGTGATAGTCAGAAATCAGAAGGTCTCCTTAATGATGTGCCCATGCTCCATTCATAGTGCCTTCGGTTTGATCTATCCTGGACAGAGATTAGCGGAAACACCAGACTGCACTTTAATCTACTGGAAATAATGATTTCTGAAAAATGCAGAATAAATCAAGATCTAACATTTATTTGTCAGGTAAAATGTATCATGCCAATTACACAAGTGATTCAGAAATAATAAATACATGACATCAATTACTCAAAGATGACTCTAAAAGTAAGCAATGCATTCCTGACAGAGACACACAGCGGTGTGTGAGTGTTTTCCAACGGGAGACCAGCACTGGATGGGGGATGATCCTGGTTACAGGTTCCCCGAAGACTGGTCTGTCACCTAGCCTTAAATACCAGAACAAAAGGGTTATACCAATATTGTTTAGAGTTGTTTGGGTCAGTCCATGTCCCCCAGGGGGAAGCACCTGGTTTCAGGAGATCTGGAAGAGACATCACCCAGAGAGGAGAAACAGGATTCTCCTAAGTTCTCAGTCTTTCTCATTAAACCAATGACTGCAATGAAATTAAGACCATTTTACCAATCGCACTGAGACAATTAAAATGATACCAAACATGAAAAGGAAAAACAATAGATTCACAAGATACACCATATGTGTTATATAGTGTCACGGGGTGAAGAATCACTCGACAAGGCAGGCTTAGTGAAAAGGCCCCGGAGGGTGGATTTTATTTACAGTGTAAAAAATAAAGGTGAAGGAAGACGGTGATCCGGTGAGTGATGGCTGGTGCTCCAAGTGCTCTGCAGTGTTCAATCCAAACTGAAAGTGGGTGTCCAAACGTGCTCCAAAAGTGGTGGGCTGTCGGTCACTCGCTGCTTTCTGAAGGGAACAGAGAGAAAGGTTAGTCCAGCAGTTCATTCAGCTCGAGACCAGAGTCTGTCTGTCTGCTCAGCGCGTGCTGCTTTTGTAGCAGTTAATTAATGAGCTGCAGCTGGGACCGATCAGCCCGCTGTGAGGATGTGCAGGTGTTCGGTGTTTGTTACCAGGGCGACGCTGATTTCCTTGAGGACGCTCGTCACATTCCCACCCCCTAAGCGTCGTTCTGGTCCTGTGAACGTATGGAGATAGTAGGGGTGAAACAAGGGGAGGGTGGGGAATGACCCCTGACAGACCTGCATAAGCTGTCCATATCCGTGAGAGGCCATCAGCGTTCGCGTTGGCGGCCCCGGCCCGATGTCGTACCACGAAGTGGAAGTCCTGGAGCGCTAGGAACCAGCGAGTCACCCTGGCGTTGGTGTCCTTGGCGCGGGCCATCCACTGGAGAGGCGCATGGTCGGTGACCAGGGTGAACTTGCGGCCTAGGAGGTAGTACCGGAGCTCCAGGACTGCCCACTTGATGGCCAGGGCCTCCCTCTCGACGGCGGCGTACTTCCTCTCGGCCGGGGACAGCTTCCTGCTGATGTAGATGATCGGATGCTCCTCACCTTCCTGGACCTGGGACAGGACGGCTCCCAGTCCCGTGTCGGAGGCATCCGTCTGCAGCAGGAAGGGGCAGCTAAAGTCTGGAGCGCGGAGTACCGGTGACGACGTCAGGGCTTCTTTGACCCGGGCGAAGGCCTCCTCCACCTCTGGGGTCCAGCATACTTTCTCCGGCTGCCCCTTCCTGGTCAGGTCTGTCAGAGGGGCGGCTAAAGAGGAGAAGTTGGGGATAAAACACCGGTAATACCCTGCCAACCCCAAGAAAGCTCGTACCTGGGTCTTTGTCTGGGGTCTCGGGGCGGAGTGGATGGCCTCTACTTTCTTTTCCTGGGGTTGTATCAGGCCCCGTCCGACACGGAAACCCAGGTACTTGGCTTCAGAGAGAGCTAGATGACATTTTCGGGGGTTGGCGGTGAGTCCAGCCCGCCGGAGCTCCGAAAGCACCCTCCGCAGACGCTCCAGATGTTCTCCCCATGCCTCGGAGTGGATCACGACGTCATCGATGTAGGCGGCTGCGTAGGCTTGGTGGGGCCGCAGGATGATGTCCATCATTCTTTGGAAGGTTGCGGGGGCCCCGTGCAGGCCGAAGGGAAGGGTCCGGTATTGCCAGTGGCCACTGGGGGTTGAGAAAGCAGTTTTGGGTTTAGCATTTTCAGAGAGTGGTACCTGCCAATAGCCTTTGGTGAGGTCTAAGGTGCTGATGTACCGGGCCCTTCCCAAACGGTCCAGCAGCTCATCGACCCGAGGCATGGGGTACCCGTCGAATTCGGAGACTTCGTTCAGGCGGCGGAAGTCGTTGCAGAAGCGGAGGGTGCCATCCGGCTTTGGAACCATTACGATGGGGCTGGACCACGGGCTCCGGGATGGTTCTATTACCCCCAACTTTAGCATTTGTTGGATTTCCTCCTCAATAGCCTGCCGACGAGCTTCCGGGACACGGTAGGGCCGTTGCCGGACGACGACTCCTGGGGGTGTCCTGACGTCGTGCTGGACTACATTGGTCTGCCCGGGCTGGGTCGAGAACACATCCTGGAACTGACTGACCAGGTGCTGCAGCTCCGCCTTTTGGGCAGCCGAAAGATGGGGGTTGACGTCTACAACCACGGGATCGGTGAGACTGAGGGCCGCCACTTGGTCCCGGGTCCCCACCCACTTCTTTAGGAGGTTAATATGGTAGAGTTGCTCTGTCTGGCGTCGACCAGGTTGCCTTAGACGGTAGGTGACTGGCCCGATTCTTTCTAACACCGTGTATGGACCCTTCCAAGAAGCCAGGAACTTGCAGGCAGAGCTGGGGACCAGGACCATGACGCGGTCTCCCGGCTGGAACTCCCGTGGTTGGGCTGCCCGGTCGTAATGGCGTTGCTGGGCTTGTTGGGCTTTGCTGAGGTGTTCCCGGACTAATGGCATCACTCGATCGATTCTCTCTCTCATTTGTCGTACATGCTCGATGACGGTGCGATGAGGGGCAGGCTGCTGCTCCCAAGCTTCCCTGGCGATGTCGAGGAGCCCACGGGGTTGGCGGCCGAACAGGAGCTCAAAGGGGGTGAAGCCAGTTGAGGCCTGGGGTACTTCGCGGATCCCGAAGAGTACGTAGGGAATCATAAGGTCCCAATCCCGCTTATCCTCCGCCGCCACGCGTCTTAGCATCTGCTTAAGGGTCTGGTTGAACCTCTCCACGAGCCCGTCCGTCTGGGGATGATAGACCGTGGTCCTCAACTGCTTCACCCGCAGCAGCCTGCAGAGATCTGCCATTAGCCGGGACATGAACGGTGTTCCCTGGTCAGTCAGTATTTCCGCAGGGATGCCGACTCGGCTGGCCAACAGAAACAGCTCCTGGGCGATGGACTTCGCGGTGGCTTTGCGTAAGGGAACTGCTTCTGGGTACCGGGTGGCATAGTCGACGATCACCAGGATGTGCTCGTGTCCCCGGGCAGACTTTGGCAACGGCCCCACTATGTCCATTCCGATCCGCTCGAAGGGCACCTCGATGATGGGCAGCGGGATGAGCGGGCTGGGGGGAGGAGTCCTGGGCGACGTGACCTGGCAGGTCGGGCAGGCTTGACAAAATCGTTTCACTTCGGCCTCCAGGCCAGGCCAGAGGAAACGGTCACGGATGCGCTGGGTGGTGTTGGCTGCCCCGAGGTGTCCTGCCATGGGGTGGGAATGGGCCAGCTCCAGGATGGTTTCGGTCTTGGCTCGGGGAACCACCAGTAGTTTTTTCTCCTCCCCCCTCCGCTGTGCGACACAGTACAGCAGGCCATTCTCGACGACAAAATGCGGGAGAGGATGGGGCCGTGGGAGGACGTCGTTTCCATCGACCATCCGGACCTGGGACCAACAGTGCTTCAAACGTTCGTCCTCCCGTTGTTCCTTGGCGAATGAGCCCCCTCCCGCAGCCTGTTGGTACACATCAAAGAAAGGATTAGAAGATTGGGAGGGGGACTCACCATCTCTCCCGCTGTCGGAGGCAAGAAGGGCTGGTCTGCGGCGAGGTCCACGCGGCCGCTTCCGTCTTCGACGGTTTCCCTCTGGGCTGGCAGGCTGAGTAGCGGCGGTGAGCAGTCGTTCGAAGCCCGGCCAGTCTCTCCCAAGCAGTACGGCCACCGGCAGGTCCTTCACCAAGCCCGCCTCCACCGGCCAGGTGCCTTGAGGTGACGATATGGTAACTCGACGGGCCGGTACTTGGCGAGTGTCTCCGTGAACGCAGGTAATCGGCAGAAAACTCTTCTCACCGCTTCGGGGGGCACACAACCGCGACTGGATGAGGGTGACCGCACTGCCCGAGTCCAGCAGGGCCCGGAAACGTCTCCCCTCCACGACCACGTCCGCTTCAGGGGCTCCCGATGGTACACGCTGGTGGACGATGCAGCCTGCCAGCCACGCACGCGGTGGTGTTATGGGTTCAGCACTGGGCATGGGCTCGTCTCGCGGCGGGGAAACCGTCGGCCTGCTGACTGGTCGCGAGGTGCCTTCGAGCGGGCGCCGCTCCTGGACCACCCTCCGGGGAAACGGCAACGCTCGATCCCCAGCCTCACGGTGATGGATGGCATCCGCCAGCTCGATCGCCTCCACGAGTTCCAGAGTGTTGGTAGGGTTCCTCATGCCAACAGCTTGCCGAATTGGACGGGGAAGAGCACGGAGGAGGCGATCGACCACCACCCGTTCCGCTACCTGAGCTGCAGTGGGATTGTCTTCCAACAGCCAATGACGAGCGATGCGGCTGAGTTCGGCGGCTTGAGCACGGGCTGGCACGCGGGACTTGAACTCCCATTCGTGAAACTGTTGGGCGGCGCAGATGGATGAGAGGCCGAGCCTCGCCAGGATTTCACGCTTGACTTCATCATAGTCTTCGGCGATCGCAGGGGGAAGTGAGAAATAAGCCCGTTGGGCTTCTCCGGTGAGGAGAGGTGCCAGCGCGCGTGCCCAATCGTCCTCGGGCCATGCCTCAGTGCGGGCTGTGGTTTCAAAGACTTGCAGGAAAGCCTCCACGTCATCATCAGCCGTCATCTTCGGCAGCAGGCGGGTTGCTCGGGCACGAGGATCAGGTAGCGGAACGCGCTGGGCGGCGGCGGCATGGATGGCGGTTAGTTCTTCCTCCGTCCTGCCCTGACGAGTGGCGAGATGTTCTACAATTTGTTGCTGGCGGATGCTCACCTCCGCGAGGCGTTGTAGAACCTCCTCCATAGTGGGGACCGAGCGCGCCGCTTTCCGTGTCCTATAGTGCACACAGGAAAAAAAAGAAAAAATTAGGGGTTGGGGCGGTGAACTTGCCGGTGATTCTTCACGCACTTGCCCGCATTCTCCACCACTGTCACGGGGTGAAGAATCACTCAACAAGGCAGGCTTAGTGAAAAGGCCCCGGAGGGTGGATTTTATTTACAGTGTAAAAAATAAAGGTGAAGGAAGACGGTGATCCGGTGAGTGATGGCTGGTGCTCCAAGTGCTCTGCAGTGTTCAATCCAAACTGAAAGTGGGTGTCCAAACGTGCTCCAAAAGTGGTGGGCTGTCGGTCACTCGCTGCTTTCTGAAGGGAACAGAGAGAAAGGTTAGTCCAGCAGTTCATTCAGCTCGAGACCAGAGTCTGTCTGTCTGCTCAGCGCGTGCTGCTTTTGTAGCAGTTAATTAATGAGCTGCAGCTGGGACCGATCAGCCCGCTGTGAGGATGTGCAGGTGTTCGGTGTTTGTTACCAGGGCGACGCTGATTTCCTTGAGGACGCTCGTCACATTAGACAATCTCAGTGAACGTTTAGTGACTTGAGGAGGGAGAGGGGGATGCATATAAACAAGGAGATGAGTTTGGACAAGACAATGTCCTGTGCTTTGTTGAAGATTTGATCATTTAGATAATAAGTAATTTAGCATTTGTACACTATTATTTATTTCCTCTGTGTGTGTCTTTGGTTTGACTTTGGAAGCCTTTAAGGCCCGAATACCGACACAGCAGAGAATGCTATTTCAGGAAAGTCACGTGGTACAAACTCTCACCCAAAAATAATCTATAGAACCATATTTGCCATATTTGGGACAAGGATGTCGGTATATATGTAAAAACTGGACACAGAACGGGAGCGCCTTTTCTGCAGAGGAGGCGTTCGGCTTTGTTTGTTCATAAAGTCTAATATTTCTGGCATCAGAGATCTCTGAAGTCATTTCCCTGAAAAGATTGAAACCACAACAGATTGGCGCCCCAGATGGGCCTCGGCTTAGGAGCTGAAGGAGCCACGAAGGGATCGCTGGGGACTGACACAGACAACCGTGGCCACTGTACTTTCAGGTGAGCAGATTTTGCTTTAGTATAAAGTATGTGTTAGTCACCAGTGGCCCGGAAAGTGGTAAGGAAAGCTTCTCCAAATTTAAAGAAATTAAAAAGTGAAAAGGGGTCTTTGATTCCAGAAATAATTGCATGCATTGTCTTTGTAGATATCAAGTAGTTTGTAATAGCGTGGGGAAGCTCCCGATAGTGTTTGCCAGTGTTTATGTAATCCGGGGTGGATTTTATGAATACTGGAACTGCTGATTTGGCGCAAGGATTTGTATTTACTGATAAGGATATCAGTAGTTTATCTGTGTGTACTTTGATAAGTATATAGCATGCACACAGATGTTTAGCCTGCGGTTACCGCTCTGTTTATGGTGAACAGGGGTCTGCTCAGGTAGGCTAAGTATTATACGAATAAGATAGGTTTAGCTTAACGGTTACCACCTCGGTTGTGTGTAGCGAGGGTCTGCTCGGGTTAGCTAAGTCCTATAGAATAGGATAGTTTTAGCTTATTTTTACCGTGGCCGATACTGAGCTCAATGTACTCGTACTCGAAAAAATGCTCCGATACCAACAACCGATGCAGGCCGCGTATAAACAGTGTTTGTGTCCAGAAAAAGAAACACTGACAACAGAGGGTATAATGGGGATAAAAAAAGAAGGCTGTCTATGAAGTAAATGTATTTTACTAGTGGAATATTAAACAAAACATAGTAGGCTAACACATTGCTTTGGTGCGTGAGCTGATAACGAGACGTCATTGTAAAGTTTGTAGTTCAGTCAGATGTAAATGGCAAATAAATTCAAACAAGACATAATGTATCAACGTTTAACTGATGAGAGAGAGAGAGAGAGAGAGAGAGAGAGAGAGAGAGAGAGAGAGAGAGAGAGAGAGAGAGAGAGAGAGAGAGAGAGCACTTCTGTTGAATGCTCTTGATTGCTGATCGTTCACTCAGCACGTGGCATTTGGATTTAAACTAAATCGAATATGTAAGTAAACCATGAACTGTTACCTGATTTATGTATAATGGGTTGTGGTTCCCTAAATTGTTACAGGACGTGTGAGCAAGTCAAGAAGTTCCATGAACGCAAACATCCAAAGCGCATGAATTGAATTGTCTTTCACGTCTTGCACTTGTAAGGACGACTTCACACACAAGTTGATGTAAAAACGCCCGTCTTGGCGAGTATCCCAGTAAACAAAGTCGGTTATACATAGATTATTGTAGTATAAAATAAGTTAAAATAATAAATGTAATAATATATATTAATAGATAAATATAAATAAGATTGCACGTGCTTAATATATGATATCTTATATCTGAAGACGTCTAGAATGTGTATCTGGTTATCCCTGAAGACAGAGTGGAGAAATGACTCCACTGCAGATAAATAAGTGTGTGTTAAGAGAAAGAGAACTGGTGCAGTGCTGAAGGAAGACTGAGAGACCAAGTTTCAACAGTCATGAATATTTTACAGGAATCTTAGAATTGCAGTAAATGGGAATTGATTCAATTAAGAAAGTAAATAAATAAGAGGAATTCCTTGATGTTTGTTGAGGAAGATTTTATTCACCATACTAGATTATTTTGAACACAGCATGCGAATATAGAAGAAAGATTGAAGTCTGATTTTATGATAGGGAAAATTATTTAATTGTATTATACTCAGATAATCAAAGTTAGATTATTGCTGACATAGAAGAACAGAACTAGCTTGCTTTTTCCTGCAATGAAGAACTTGCTTTACTAAAGATAGAATGGGGAACTGCTGTGGTCAACCAGTGAGATTTCATATGAAAGAACTAGTGAAAAGATGCAGGTTAAAAAGTGTAATGTAGATAAAGAGCTAATAGCTCAGGCACAATAGGAACTAACATTTATAAAAGTTCAACTTGATTCAGGTGGATCTCTGAGTGTTCAGATTTCAGATGGCTTCAGTGACAGTGTCCTGACGAATGTAAGCGACACGAGGGCAAAGACACGAATGCAGAGAGAAGAAGAGAGAGTGGGTGAGGGGCTCTCAGCTCCCCTCCTAAAGTTCACCACTCTCTGAAAGCTCAGCAAGGAGAAACACTGATTTAATGCTGGAAAAGGAGAAACTTTCACTTGAGACTTTTCCTGAGGACAAAGAAGAAATCCTGAGATGCAAAACTGTGGCAGGATCGATCAAAAGCCCAAACTGAGAAGAGGCAGAGAAACAACACCAGGCCTTTGAGTGACATCCAAGAAGCTTCAACACACTGATCTAAACACAGAGAAGTGGGTGCTCAACCAACCCAGTCTCTTACTACTGCGTATCTATACCACGAGTTTTCATTTTCATTTGGCGTAGTATTTACACGCCAAAGTCACATTTCGCGTTCATATGGTACGCAAAACCCTCCCGTTAAACTTCTATTGATGGAAAATGCGTATGCATTGCACGCAGAAATGTATTATAGTTAACGTCATCGTCCCGCCCCTTAATCGTACGAAGATTAACGATTCCATCTCGTGCAGATGCCGAAGGTGCATGCAGAAATACGTGTTATTTATTTTTTATTTTATTTATTTTTATTTTATTTTTTTTTTGTACAGAAACATAACTCATAATCTCTAATGGGGGCGAATGGTCACATCATTTAATCTATTGATTCGTGACACGGGCACGTTTATTTCGTTATTTTCGTAATACCAGCACGTTTTTTAAACTAATGTATTTTAAATGGGCAGCGTCTTTTGTGATCACAGCACGATTCTTTCTGCCTATCGGGCTGCAGCAGAGAACCTGTTTAATCAACATTAATTCACGAGATTTTATCTTGTCATGGACCATGGTTTATGTATTTTTTTTTTTTATGTTATTTTTCGATCTTATTGCCAGGGAAGCTGGATTGCTTTGCTGTTTATTGATATTTTAAAAAATATATATTTTATCAGTATGAAATCGGGCTGAAGAAGTCTCGTTCCGAACACATCGCGATATTTGGCATCAGTTCACGTGTGCCAGATGTTGGTAAGTAGTAATAAATAAATACGATGTCCTAATAATCTGTGATATAATGTCTTTTCTGTTTGTCGATATTAATAAGATTAGCTCACATTCAGTCACTGCATTATATCTGTCATCGCCACGGAGGCTTTGCGTTTCATTGCTTTCTAATTCTAAACAGGGTGATTAAACACCGTCTGTCACGTGACGTGCTGTTGTATTTGTAGTAGAAGCACAGTAAAAACAACACTTACCATGCTTTAACCACATTAACATTAGTTTTACTGTGATAAGTGTAGTAAAAAGACAGTAATCACAAAACTGACCATGCGTTTACCACACTATTGGTAGTTTTAATGTGATACGTATTGTAAATGTACAGTAACCACAATACTTACCATGCTTTTACTACAGTAACCCTAATTTTACTGTGATAGGTGTGGTACAAGGACAGTAACCACAAAACTTACCATGCTTTTACCACAGTAACCCTAATTTTACTGTGATAGGTGTGGTACAAGGACAGTAACCACAACACTTACCATGCTTTTACCACAGTAACCCTAATTTTACTGTGATAGGTGTGGTACAAGGACAGTAACCACAAAACTTACCATGCTTTTACCACAGTAACCCTAATTTTACTGTGATAGGTGTGGTACAAGGACAGTAACCACAAAACTTACCATGCTTTTACCACAGTAACCCTAATTTTACTGTGATAGGTGTGGTAAAAGGACAGTAACCACAACACTTACCATGCTTTTACCACAGTAACCCTAATTTTACTGTGATAGGTGTGGTAAAAGGACAGTGACCACAAAACTTACCATGCTTTTACCACAGTAACCCTAATTTTACTGTGATAGGTATGGTAAAAGGACAGTAACCACAAAACTTACCATGCTTTTACCACAGTAACCCTAATTTTACTGTGATACGTATTGTAAAAGGACAGTAACCACAAAACTTACCATGCTTTTACCACAGTAACCCTAATTTTACTGTGATAGGTGTGGTAAAAGGACAGTAACCACAACACTTACCATGCTTTTACCACAGTAACCCTAATTTTACAGTGATAGGTGTGGTAAAAGGACAGTAACCACAAAACTTACCATGCTTTAAACCTCAGTAACCTTAGTTTTACTGTGATTGGTGTAGTACAGGGCAGTAATCACAAAACTTACCATGCTATTCTCCAGAATTGGTAGTTTTAAAGTGATATTTGTTGTAAATGCATATTAAACACAACACTTGCCATGCTTTTAATGCTTTATAATGTAACATCCAATATTTGTAAGGCAGTACTTTGTCCTTTAAAGAATCCTATATATTATTAATTATACATAATGATATTTTCTTTTCTTTTTTTTCAGCTGAAAAGACCAAAAGGGCCTTTCGGACTCAGTCAGCCCCATATTGTTTGAGGACAAGTAAACGGAGGAGACGGAAAGCTGCATAGGTAAATATTTGCAATGTATGTGTTGTTTTTAACCCTAAATCAAATAATTTATCAAGCATTTGTTGTTTCTTAAACCTTTTCTCACGAAACCCATAGCCCAATCCGTATGAACATAGTCTGAAGGTCTTAACAATTCACAAGATTTAACAAGTTGTCAAATTCGTACGATACTCTTACATATTTGTATACTCGTACACAATCCTGTAGCTTTTACTCCTAGTGCTGTCATTGGCTACTGCCTCAATTCCTGTACGGAATTATCGCGATATTTGTAAATCAGTTGAGCCCCTTCTTGGAAAGTAGTCGGATGTCCCACACACTGTTAGAAAGTTGATATTAATTGCATTGTATTTATTACAATTATTACAAATTGGTCCCCGTCTGTTTATGTTCCAGTGATACATGATGTCTCTCCACACCTCATAACCTACCTCTGTTTGCAAGAGTGGAAAAGCTTATCTGACATTATCATGTCATCAGATACTCAATTATTTTGTCTTAATCAGAGCAGTTACACTGCCCTACCCGTTTGCATGTAAATCATTTTCATACGATTATTGCTTGCTTTTATAGACATACTTTTATTCATAGAAATGCCCACATATCAGTGAACTTATAATATAAAAATGCTTTTAACATTTAATTATGCAACACTCTTTACAGAAAAATATCCCACAGTTATGGATAAACTCACAACGTCATCATCAAGTGCTGTGCTGGGCACATTGGGCAACAAGTGTCCTCCAACGTATTCGATCCGTGGCCAGGTTCTTCACATCTTCCCATGGGACACTGACATTCTTCAGGTCTTCGTGAAACATCTGTCTCTGTGTCTTCCTTGGTCTTCCCTGTCTCCTGCATCCTCCTGGTGGTGTCCACTTCATCACTGTGTTTGGGTGTTGTTGTTTGGGCATGCGTAGGATGTGTCCAGCGAGGTGCACCCTTTGCTCTGTCTCAGTTTCTGAAAGTCCTCATGTGAAGTCCCATTCCTCCTCAGGATCTCTTTGATATATGCAGAACCAATATTGAAAATAGTGATTTATCTTTTTCCATATTGTTAAAGCATTTTGTTTTCTCTTTCAGCTTCATAAACTGTCCTTGATTTCTGCCTAATGCCTTTATAAAAAAGGGTCAGTGCACATCAGGTGTTTTGCTAAAGGACATATTCATTGCATAGTTACAATAAAAGTGACCAATAATCACAAGGATATAGAATGAAAGTTGAGAATGTAAAATGTTGTGCTTATGTTTTTGCCTATTTGTTCTTTAAAGCAAAGAAACAAATGTATTTTCACATAACAAAGTTGAATCTCATCTCTTGGTTTGTAAATATATAACTTCATCATAGCAATTTTTTAATGTTAATGTATGTGTCCAGTGGTGTAGTGCAGGGTATACGCAGGTATACGGCGTATACCCACTTCTTGTTCAGTCGGCATTGCGTATACCCACTTCTAAATCCCCTCTGATGTGCGTGTGAAAACACCCAGCCAGGGTCGTACCCACCATTGAGGTCCCCGAGATCCGGACCTCAGTAATTGTTTTTAGTTTAGCCTATATAATGAAAGTTGTGAAATAATTGCCTAATATTAACTCTAATTTGGTGCTGCAATGATTTGCCCATCGCGACGATAACCGACCTTCTCATCTGAGCTGCTTCAGCACTCAAACACCCGCTCGTCAATGTCAAAATGTTTGAGACCAATCAAAGCAAGCGGGATTTACACTCACAGAAGCGCGAGCCGAGCGCGAATCCCAACGAGACGCTTCACGCTTGAGTTAACGATAATACAAGTAGCTAAACTGAACAGCTGTTTTTCGATCGAAGTTTTAAATGACCGACAGAAATAAACAGTTTTATCAGTTTGATAAAAGACAGTGGAAACTATAAGCTCAATTTAACAACACAAGCACCATATTAAATATATTGCCATTATTATTATAAATACAATGTATAAATGTATTTGTATAACGTTACCTCGAATGTATTTGAATATTTCCCCAGTATCAGCACTTAGACTTTTCACTGTTTGTATCACTCCGCTTGTCTGTGTTTGCGCAACTTGCATCATTAAGCCAGAAGGTGGCACAAGTGACTGTCTTTATGAATGATCAATTGAACCATTGATTAAATGAACATATTAGTCCAAAAACACCTTAAAATGCACATGTCGAGATCAGGAAAATCTATATTTTCTCAAGGGGGCATGCCCCCGAATCCCCCTAGCAAAATAATTTTTGGGACCTCGGTTTTTATAAAACCCTGCGTATGGCCCTGCGCCCAGTAAAGACAGTGTTGCAGTGATCCCTTGAATAGTCGTCCAATTTTCATATGTGGATGGACTAAGGAATAGTCACTCAAAATTCATAATTATTTAGTATTAATAAATAATTAAAAGCCAGTATTAATTACAAAAACTGCACCTCTTCTGTGGCTAATATTAATTTTATAATGATCCTTTTTCTGTGAAGTCAAGCAGCAAAAGTTAAGTGATAATGTGTAAATACTATACTGGCCCATTTTGGGGTGAACTTATATGCAAGACTATCTTACATCACTGTTTATAACACAGAGCGTTCATCCTTTCCTGGGGCGCTTAAAAAAAATTTGAGGCATAAATTAAGAGTATACCCACTTCTCCAGGCACCACTACATCACTGTATGTGTCACTATAATAGATTGCTCCTGTATCTGGATATTTTTAATTAACTGATTTTTATACTGTTGTGCTGTAGTTTTGGCACTACATTTGTCTTTAAACAGTTTGACATTAAATATTGGAATATGCTTTCAAAATTGTGTCCATTCATTTGTGCTTTTGTTACATTTATTTGAATATAATTGATATACCTTTAATATACTATACACTGTAAATGTTAGAAGCACTTTAGAACATGCAATTATCTTTAATTAAAATACTGCAAAACTACTTCTGCTGTAGGACATTGCTTAGAAAAAAGTTTCTCTTTCAAATGTATTTATGCATCAGTCTAATCAAAAAAGCAAATTTGTAGCATTGATCATGTGAACTCGTTTTTGGATGGTAACCACACAACGGAGTATTTTGTTTTTAAAAATGAGTTTTATAATTTAATTAGAAGGAATACATGTTTAACAGCCTAAATATAAAATATTTAAGGTATCTATCCCTGCAGGCGGAACCAGAAGAGATGTCATCATTTGCCATAAATGGGCATGTAAGTGTGACGCATCTGTTCAGCTGGGTTGTTATTGGCTGTGACTTTATCGCAGAACTCGCTGTGATTGGACGATCGTTTAACACATATAAAACGGCGCTTCATGTTACAAAGTATGTTTTGGTGTTATTATTACGTTAGTTATAGATTAAGCTAACTATAAAGTGTCTCTATGTTGTGAGAAGTTACTCCTTTACTGAGATCCTAACCCTAACCCTAAGCATGTCTGCACATTTCAATGAACTACAGCACAATGCTTCTGGTTCCACTGATAGAATGACAGAGATATGTGGGTAATGTAGTTTAAAACGTTTAGTAATGAAACAATAAATGTTAAATAAATAATATATTTAATGGACAACTGGATATCTAAATATGTTCATTGTGCAAACCTTTATGACATATATGAGGGACAGGCTGAAATTTGATATTTTACTGTGAGCACTTTAAAAATAACCTTTATGCCAGCTTTCCATATATGTCTGATAACTGTGGCCAACATTATTTATTAAACATTGCATAAGCAGTTGTCCTGCCGATTTTCTCTTTGATACACTAACCGGACTTTGAGTTACAGCCATTTGAAATGTGCATTTTTTTGCTCTTCTGGGGGCCGTTGCTGGGCCCCTGGAGGTGGAAGGGCAATACAATCTACACAGATCTACACACAGTATTACTATTACACAAAGATAATGCACCATTCAGTAAAACAACAAAAAAACAGTGCCAACATTTCCTTTTCACCCCTTCTGATTGCTGCTTATATGCCTGACATCAGTAATGTCTGCTTTCATTTGAAAAGCAGTAGTAGATGTACTAGAATGATCAACATGGATCATCTTCAATTATGCTTGAAGTGTTTATAGGAAGATAGCCCACTGCAGCCTCTTGTAATTTAGTTTCCCTTTATTTCACTGAAACGTGACATACATGCAAGTATATGCAACTTATGTTGCATTGTTGTCCCAAATATCATTAACCAGATCTAAGTTTTTTTGTTCTAAGTAAAATAATCATGGTCATTAATTATATGTAGTTGTTTTTAAATTATGAATTTAAAACTAAATTACTAAAGTACTAAATTACTAGTACTAAATTACTAAATTAAAATGACTAAAACTAAATTAAAAATAAATACTAAATAAATAAGAAATTAAAATTTCTAAAATAGAAAATTCTATTTATTGTACCAAACACCACTTTTTCTATACACAATATTCACCATACTTTATTAAACAACACTTTATTGGAGGACTTTATTAAACAACACTTTATCAATAAAGTTGATAAAGTAGCATAAAGACAAATGATATTCAAGATAAATAAAAATGTGTCTTCAAAAATACATTAACATCATGTTGATCCATTCACATCTGCTGAAGCCATAAACTGAGTGCCAGAGAATCATATTCAGTCACCTACAGAATTTTATATTGTGTTGGAATATAATGATTCATTTTCACTATGTATAGTATATTAAAAAGGTATATCAATTATATTCAAATAAATGTAACAAAAGCACAAATGAATGGACACAATTTTGAAAGCATATTCCAATATTTAATGTCAAACTGTTTAAAGACAAATGTAGTGCCAAAACTACTGCACAACAGTATAAAAATCAGTTAATTAAAAATATCCAGATACAGGAGCAATCTATTATAGTGACACATACATTAACATTAAAAAATTGCTATGATGAAGTTATATATTTACAAACCAAGAGATGAGATTCAACTTTGTTATGTGAAAATACATTTGTTTCTTTGCTTTAAAGAACAAATAGGCAAAAACATAAGCACAACATTTTACATTCTCAACTTTCATTCTATATCCTTGTGATTATTGGTCACTTTTATTGTAACTATGCAATAAATATGTCCTTTAGCAAAACACCTGATGTGCACTGACCCTTTTTTGATAAAGGCATTAGGCAGAAATCAAGGACAGTTTATGAAGCTGAAAGAGAAAACAAAATGCTTTAACAATATGGAAAAAGATAAATCACTATTTTCAACATTGGTTCTGCATATATATCATATAGATCACGAGGAGGAGTGGGACTACATGAAGACTTTCAGAAACTGAGACAGAGCAAAGGGTGCACCTCGCTGGACACATCCTACGCATGCCCAAACAACAACACCCAAACACAGTGATGAAGTGGACACCACCAGGAGGATGCAGGAGACAGGGAAGACCAAGGAAGACACAGAGACAGATGTTTCACGAAGACCTGAAGAATGTCAGTGTCCCATGGGAAGATGTGAAGAACCTGGCCACGGATCGAATACGTTGGAGGACACTTGTTGCCCAATGTGCCCAGCACAGCACTTGATGATGATGTTGTGAGTTTATCCATAACTGTGGGATATTTTTCTGTAAAGAGTGTTGCATAATTAAATGTTAAAAGCATTTTTATGTTATAAGTTCACTGATATGTGGGCATTTCTATGAATAAAAGTATGTCTATAAAAGCAAGCAATAATCGTATGAAAATGATTTACATGCAAACGGGTAGGGCAGTGTAACTGTTCTGATTACGACAAAATAATTGAGTATCTGATGACATGATAATGTCAGATAAGCTTTTCCACTCTTGCAAACAGAGGTAGGTTATGAGGTGTGGAGAGACATCATGTATCACTGGAACATAAACAGACGGGGACCAATTTGTAATAATTGTAATAAATACAATGCAATTAATATCAACTTTCTAACAGTGTGTGGGACATCCGACTACTTTCCAAGAAGGGGCTCAACTGATTTACAAATATCGCGATAATTCCGTACAGGAATTGAGGCAGTAGCCAATGACAGCACTAGGAGTAAAAGCTACAGGATTGTGTACGAGTATACAAATATGTAAGAGTATCGTACGAATTTGACAACTTGTTAAATCTTGTGAATTGTTAAGACCTTCAGACTATGTTCATACGGATTGGGCTATGGGTTTCGTGAGAAAAGGTTTAAGAAACAACAAATGCTTGATAAATTATTTGATTTAGGGTTAAAAACAACACATACATTGCAAATATTTACCTATGCAGCTTTCCGTCTCCTCCGTTTACTTGTCCTCAAACAATATGGGGCTGACTGAGTCCGAAAGGCCCTTTTGGTCTTTTCAGCTGAAAAAAAAGAAAAGAAAATATCATTATGTATAATTAATAATATATAGGATTCTTTAAAGGACAAAGTACTGCCTTACAAATATTGGATGTTACATTATAAAGCATTAAAAGCATGGCAAGTGTTGTGTTTAATATGCATTTACAACAAATATCACTTTAAAACTACCAATTCTGGAGAATAGCATGGTAAGTTTTGTGATTACTGCCCTGTACTACACCAATCACAGTAAAACTAAGGTTACTGAGGTTTAAAGCATGGTAAGTTTTGTGGTTACTGTCCTTTTACCACACCTATCACTGTAAAATTAGGGTTACTGTGGTAAAAGCATGGTAAGTGTTGTGGTTACTGTCCTTTTACCACACCTATCACAGTAAAATTAGGGTTACTGTGGTAAAAGCATGGTAAGTTTTGTGGTTACTGTCCTTTTACAATACGTATCACAGTAAAATTAGGGTTACTGTGGTAAAAGCATGGTAAGTTTTGTGGTTACTGTCCTTTTACCATACCTATCACAGTAAAATTAGGGTTACTGTGGTAAAAGCATGGTAAGTTTTGTGGTCACTGTCCTTTTACCACACCTATCACAGTAAAATTAGGGTTACTGTGGTAAAAGCATGGTAAGTGTTGTGGTTACTGTCCTTTTACCACACCTATCACAGTAAAATTAGGGTTACTGTGGTAAAAGCATGGTAAGTTTTGTGGTTACTGTCCTTGTACCACACCTATCACAGTAAAATTAGGGTTACTGTAGTAAAAGCATGGTAAGTATTGTGGTTACTGTCCTTTTACCACACCTATCACAGTAAAATTAGGGTTACTGTAGTAAAAGCATGGTAAGTATTGTGGTTACTGTACATTTACAATACGTATCACATTAAAACTACCAATAGTGTGGTAAACGCATGGTCAGTTTTGTGATTACTGTCTTTTTACTACACTTATCACAGTAAAACTAATGTTAATGTGGTTAAAGCATGGTAAGTGTTGTTTTTACTGTGCTTCTACTACAAATACAACAGCACGTCACGTGACAGACGGTGTTTAATCACCCTGTTTAGAATTAGAAAGCAATGAAACGCAAAGCCTCCGTGGCGATGACAGATATAATGCAGTGACTGAATGTGAGCTAATCTTATTAATATCGACAAACAGAAAAGACATTATATCACACATTATTAGGACAGCGTATTTATTACTTACCAACATCTGGCACACGTGAACTGATGCCAAATATCGCGATGTGTTCGGAACGAGACTTCTTGCAGCGCGATTTCATACTGATAAAATATATTTTTTTAAATATCAATAAACAGCAAAGCAATCCAGCTTCCCTGGCAATAAGATCGAAAAATAACATTAAAAAAATACATAAACCATGGTCCATGATAAGATAAAATCTCGTGAATTAATGTTGATTAAACAGGTTCTCTGCTGCAGCCCGATAGGCAGAAAGAATCGTGCTGTGATCACAAAAGACGCTTCCCATTTAAAATACATTAGTTTAAAAAACGTGCTGGTATTACGAAAATAACGAAATAAACGTGCCCGTGTCACGAATCAATAGATTAAATGATGTGACCATTCGCCCCCATTAGAGATTATGAGATATGTTTCTGTACAAAAATAAATAATTAAAACAAATAAATAAAAATAATAACGCGTATTTCTGCATTCACCTTCGGCATCTGCACGAGATGAATCGTGAATCTTCGTACGATTAAGGGGCGGGACGATGACGTTAACTATAATACATTTCTGCGTGCAATGCATACGCATTTTCCATCAATAGAAGTTTAACGGGAGGGTTTTGCGTACCATATGAACGCGAAATGTGACTTTGGCGTGTAAATACTACGCCAAATGAAAATGAAAACTCGTGGTATAGATACGCAGTAGTAAGAGACTGGGTTGGCTCAACTCACCAGACAGTTCAAACTGAGGCTGGATCTGGTATAGTGAGGGCTATTATTGTCAACAACTATAGGGCTAAAAGCATGAGTTATTCTCTGGCAAAGAAAAAGATAGACACAACATGCCAAAGAATGATACTTATTGTTGACAAAACAAAGACACTGGTCACTCCATCTTGTTTTAATCATTTTCTAGAGATAGATTGGAAAAATAAATAACTCCAAAAGTCCAAAATTATGAAGTCAAAAATGCTGTCAAAAACTGGGATAATGAGATGGAAACGTTATTGGCCATGGATCCGATATTAGGCAGAGATCTCCAATGTTCTTCTTAAAGCAGCTCATGAGCAAAAACAAAAAGAATATGAAAAAGTAAACGAACAAATGACAAAATGCATTTGAGAAATTACAATTGGCTGCCTCACTCTCAGCTGCACCAATATCATATACTGTACAATAGATGAGCTTGGAGACACACATTTAACAGAAGAAGATGATGTTGGTGTAAAACCTTTATTTTAAAAGTTACATTTATATACAAATACAACTAATAAAAAGAAATTGTTAAAAAGTAACAGCAAAATAATGTTTTTTTCCCCCATCAGTCTGTTATAATTCATAAATCAAAAAGTAAACATGTATAAATTGACAAGAATGCAGTCTTTTAAAATATTTTATAATAAAGATAATATTAAATAAAGCTAAAATGTATTAATTCGAGTGCAGTGTGTATTCGTGTTATATTGATGTAATAAACACATCATCAGTCGGCAGGTTAATGCAATGCGTCGTGACTCGTCTACATGTTTTAACTCTATGTACAATAGTGTAAAAAGACAGGAACTTTGACCATGTAATCATTCGGTGGGTTGTGGTGCGCACCGATAATGAAGTTTGTAATAATAAAAATGATTATTTTATCTCATAATTGATCTAATATTATCCAATAAACCTGATGTGACTTTAAGACCTGACGCAAGGATCCATTATACTGTTACACACATTTTCTTTCTCAACTTTTTAAAAGCGTAACTGGGTTTACTTGAATACTCACCAAGACCAGCATTTTGACACTATTGTGTGTGTATTTCACTGTTTAAGGTCAATAAGCAGCGGACAAGAGCTCACTTTAGTTCTGAGAGGCGCTTTATCTGCGATCACTTTAGGTGTGGACACAGAATCTGCGGGAAGGAGAAAAGAATAATGCACAATACACACAATCCCATGCCAGAACTCAAGCCCTGTAATGGCAACTATATTTATCCGGAGCGAATGAAACGAGTGAGGAGTGTGTGTCACAAGCTGTCGGAGAGATGAGAGACAACACTACATTGCACTTTACATTGCATTTATTATTTCAGACTACAATTGAAAAATGTATATATTATACAGTCTATATATATATATATATAGAGAGAGAGAGAGAGAGGTGTGGTGTACAGGAACATCTGTTGATACAACTAATTGATACATTTAGCAACTTATTAGGCCTATATATTTATAGAATAGCAAAGTAGGCCTAATCAATATACAAGACTGAACCACACAGATGTGAAATATAAAGGCTATCATGGTCATTTTGCCAACAATGAACAATGGATTTGTTTAGTTTATAATACGTTTTATTTTTAACTTAAACAAATACAACATATAATATTCAAAACTCATCGGCTTAGACTGCATTTGAAGAAAAATGAACACAACAGTTTTCTGTAGCCTTGTGCGAACTTATTCAATAGAAATAGACTTTCCAGTGCAAAAAATAATATTTTTAATTTAATTAGACAACGTTTTAAGGAAGTGTAGTGCAAATATCTTTATATAATTATACTTACATTATAGTTAACTTTCTTTCCAGTGCAAAACAATAATACATAAAAAAACAGCTAATAAAGAAAATATAAAATATTGCACTCAAATACTGCATTCAAGCAATACAACACCTGTGTGTATGCACATGGAGAATCTCACAGAAGCAAATAAACCTCCAGACTAAGCACATTGTGCAGCTGTTTTTCCCATGTGTACTTTCTTTATTTCTAGCAGCAGCGAGTAGTTGTTTGTCCTGTAGAGCTGCACTGTACAACTCTGTACAAGACATCTCATAATGCAGAGTGATGATCAGCTCACTTTTTATTAGTCCAACTGAACATTTGTTTCGTACATCTGACCATTTATTTGTCATTGCCGAGAACACCCTCTCCACATCCCCAGTGGAAGATGCTGAGGACAAAGGACACCACAGCAAGGATGTTTGGGAGATCAGCTGCCTGAAGAACTGCCATCCACTTCTCTGCTGTCCCCTTGGACACCCAGTCATCATGCTCTGTGAGATGCTTTAGGATGCTGTTGGCAGTAACACACTCATCGTAAAGCATATCCATGGAGATGTTTTGCCTGCTAACCAGGTGAAGCTGCTCAATGATCTTCTCCATTCCATCATAAGAGATCCTCCCAGATGTCAGAGAGAGGGGCTGTAGAGGGAAAAGCCAGTTGTCTTCTGAAAAACTGAACCATTTCTGTATGTACATAATGGCAGTGTTTAAGAAGGCTGTACACTCCTGTCTGGCATCATCAGCATCAGATGGAGAAAGACGCTGAAGCTTTTGTTTAGTTAGGTAGCCACAGAGCCCATCATCTCTTCTCTGAGATAGTTTTGTCAGAAAAGAGTGCATGATGGCATAGAGGTCAGCTGATGTGGTGTCATTCCTCTCCAGCTTTTTCACCACTTCTTCAAAGAGGGTCAGGATGTTGTTACAAAAGAGGAGATGCACCTCCACAAGATCAGGCTCGTCGTCCTCAACGCCAGCAGCATTGCTTGTTCATTTCAGCAATGTTTGCAGGTGCCTTGGACAGTCAGCACCCATGCTAATGAAACAGGACTTGAGAGCAGTCCAGTTCTGGAGCAGGCGACTGATTGCAGGGTTGAGTGACAGCCATCTGGTCACCATATCGACATCTCGACATCACAAAAGGCACAAAACTCCTTCAGGGACTCTCTCTTTTTTGCAGAGAAACTGTAGACCTTCAGAACTATATTTTCTATGTCGACTGAGAGCTGATCCAGGGCATACTTTATGGTGTTATGGACAATATGCCTCTGAGGAGATCACTGTTGGAACTTTTTAATTTTGAGAATACTGAATTGTGGATTCCATAATTGACATTTGTACTGTCTGCACTGAATGCAGACACATGATCCACAGTCAGGCCCAGGTTTCCAAGAGAGCTCAGAATTGTAGTGCCTATTCCCTCAGCAGATTCATCTGGGTTTTCAACAGAATCGATCAACTTGTTCGTGACCCCGCTCTCTGCAGTGGAAAACTGTACAGCCAAGGGAAACATCTTGCGATTGCCCTTGTTCGATGCATCAGTTTGAATAGAGAATGGACGTGGATTCCAAGCACTTTTTAATGTGTTGATCACCTCCTGTACTGCCTTTGGGGCAAGGACTTCTGTGACGAGTGCCTCTGCTTTTGTTCTCCCACAGGACATCTTCTTGACAATATTAGAATTGCTCAGTGTTCGGTGACAGAGCTTAAGCCCACAGTCAGAGCTGTTGTAGCTCAAATTGTGGTTCACTGTATGATATACATGTGCTAGCCCAGCAGCAGTGACCTAAAGAAAGAGATATACAAGTTCACTATTTGTAAGCCTATGCTTTGTGAGTAGGCTTGAACTATTTGGTGGTTGGACTGTTGTACTGAATGTCTGTAAAAGTCTATATGTGTGTGTGTGTGTGTGTGTGTGTGTGTGGTTTATACATAGGCCTACCTAAGTATTAGCCTAAGCCATACAGAAAAAAAAATAGATAGCCTATATTGAAATATAGCCTTTTAAAGTGTCATTTGAATAAACTTTGCTAATCTTCGAACTCCCTTCAAAGACCCCACCCTTTTTTATCGTTGACAACTTATCGTTATAAAATCATTATTTATTTTATTAAAAGTTAAGAATTCAGGTTTGTTTATCAGTACCATAGCAATGCTAACTTCCGCTGGAATTGTCGGATAGGAACCGTGCGTAGCCTTCCGCAAGAGTTACATTTTTTAAAGCATCCGGATGCCGATTTTTTCCGCACCACACTCGTTCGGACCCGGTTCGGACACATTCGCATGCGGTCTGCGAATCTCCATGGGAAATGAATGACCTCCGGTCGGTTCGAAGCCGTATCAGTATCGGAGCTGATTTCAACTGCCAGTGTGAAGGCGGCGTTATGTGTCAAATACGGGACGATTCCATATTATACGGAGCGGTTGGCAACCCTATGCAGTCCTACTCAATATACAATATCTGTGGCATGATCTTGCCCACAATAAATGATTTCAACTCGTCCCTCTGAATATTCCTTTAATATGGCATTATGTGAGAAGTGCAGGTCACTGTCACGTTTTCTTGTCGTTTTCATATAAGATTAATAGTTAATGCCAAATATAAAATGTCCATGCATTTACAAAAAACACTATCTGAAACTTTTCAATCAAGTCAAAGGAGTACCAGCTCCTGTTGTTAAGTTCTAGCACACAGGACACACACACACGAGAGGTACAGCCTCTCCCTACTCTTACACAATTACAAACAACCATCCTGACACACACGTGTTGTATGAAGACGGGTTAAAACACCCCTGCGTATCCTCACAGGATTTGCAAGACAATGTCTGTAATAAATAGTGTGTGTGATTTCTTCAGTAGCGTCAGCCGAACCAATAAAGTCTTATGGATACTGCGGTCCTCCATAGTTTGGCCCCAGGGCCCGTTAAATACCGGGTTTCGGTATCCAACCCTACATATGGGTGTGTTCATATGGATGAAAGCCTGTTGTGTTCGGTCTCTTGATTTGTGATAGTGGCAGCTATTGTGAACCTTCTTCATCTACTGAGTGTGGATGGCATCAAGGTCTTGTCCTGAAGAATCACAGGGCCAAACGCTCAGGATTATATCTCATCTGATAACAAGAGCATAGCCATAAGTGTAAGAACTCTAATGATGTCTTTACCCGCTGATATTGCATTGGGGATATAAACATTAAAGGAGTGTAAAGGCTAAGAGTATGAGCCATGAGTGAGCTGGCCAGATACCACATTCAGCATTTAAAAGAAAAAAGAATCTCAGTATTTATCAGTAAAAAATACATACAAATAAATAAATAAATAGCTTTGAGTTGGACAGTATGGTGTCTGTCTCATTGGCCAACATAACTCAAAACAGACCTAGAGAAATAAAATAAAATATACCAATATATCCTGTTATCATAATAGTTAAATGAAATAACTATGACCACTGTAACATTATATGTGTCGCCTATTATTTAGCTGATTATTTAGCCTACAAGCTTCTCAAGGACTGAAGAAACCTGGGGTTAATGATTTTAAAATGTGAGACATAAAATGTGATATTGGTAAATGAATGAGAAACTAAGTGAGTAAAACTGAGGAAAAGGCAGTAATTAATGAAACTTCTGCTCTTATAATCACAGACCCCTGGAAATCTCTCAGATGATCAAACTGTTTGCTTCATAAATGACAAAACCAGCTTGATGATATTTACAGATGTAAAGAGAAGTCTAACGCCATTATTACAGCATTTCTGAGCTTAGAGATTGAGGAAGTCATGATGTCACACACTCCAGTATACAGTAGGAGGCGCTAAACATCCTTCACGACAGAACTAAACCCGCCAGAACACTGAATGAAGAAGAAGAGAGATGGGCGGGGTTTATCGTTGATATCTGAGCCCTCTGCGCATGCGCATTCAGAAACCGAAAGTAAAGAAGATCCTGAGGAAATGTAAATTCACCTTCAGAAGTCTTGAAATATATATAGTTATCACATCACGGTAAGTTCATTTATCTGTTTCAGATACCATGTCATATTATTGTACAATGTTTTCGCGTCGCTATCATATTAAACTCGATCTTCAAGCGTTTTGTTCATACTTGACGCATGTAAAAGTTCATCTTCAGGATTATCATGATATCGAGCTCTAGGGATTCTGCTTTTAGTTGAGATTCATTTACAGATTCTCCACAATCTGAACTATACAGAGGTGGAAAGTAAACATGTAAACCTGAACACTTCCGGTCTCCTGAAGGCCAGGCGTCGACTCACAGACGATCAGCTTTAGTGAAGATTGATTATGACAAACTGATGTATTTCTGATACAGAAAATCTATACTCTCCAATTAAAGTGTCTGGATTGTGATATTTAAAGGAAGAAGCCCGATTAGATAATATGATATATTATTTAATGTTTTATTTCACCTATGTGAAAAGATGAGTAAGAATAGATATTAACAATAATAATAAAGAAGCAACAATGTGCATGAAAACTCATTATTGTGGAGGGAGAGCAACTATTAATCATTATAAAAGTGTAACCGGCTGGATGTGGAAGCGTTCAGAGAGTTCTTCATCAGATGTGCTGATCAGTCAGTGTGATATGAGCTCTGGCACAGAGAAGCTGTCAGTGAGTCTCTCTACAGCAGCAGAAACACATGAAGCTTCTGAACAGAGAGAGATTCAGGCTTTTCCTCCTGCTGTTGAAGTTCAGTGTTCAGTGAGACTCAAGAGCATCAGTGAGACACTGACGGTGGGTAATGGAGACTGAAGCACTGATCCACTTCATCTCAGAGGTTCACATCTGGCCTTTGTGCAGTCAGACCAGTTCTTCCACAGTAAACCAGTACTTTATGGACTCCAGAAGAAAAGGATCCTCCACAATCTGCTGCAACTACAGTCTGAACGCACACACATCTCTAGAGAGTCGTTGTGTGTGTAGTATTGGGATTTGATTTTACTGTACTTACTGGAATAGTCTTAATCTCTTATGTAGTCTTACTAAAGAGTCTTATGATTTTTTCTCAGTGTTTCCATGCGTAGATCTGAAGTCAGTTTCTCATTATGGAGAACAGAGAGAGCTGTGAGAGATCTTCATCTCCAGATCCCAGCTGTGTGTCTGTGAAGAGTGACGGATCAATGGATAAGCCTCCTAAACTCAGTGATGAAGCAGTGACCTCTGACCCCAGTGATAAAGCAGTGACCTCTGACCCCAGTGATGAACCAGTGACCTCTGTCCCCAGGTGAGTGTAAACCTGTAGTGGTGAATTAACTGTTATATGGGAGTCACACACACACTGAATTCACACAGAGAGATGAGATGGATAACTGCCTTTTAAGTGCTGCACGCGCATTCACTCAAGTGCCCCTTTAGATCTATGTTACGACTGAGGCAAACTTGTCTACGCGTCCAACAATCAAATCAATAGTAAACTTACTCGCCCTCCCCAGTTTGACGTTGTCGGTTAAACTGGCTGTTGGACTAAAACCAGAATGAATGAATTTAAACTATAAGAGGAACAATTTAAAGGAATGTATATATAATAATACATTATTATTATTATTATTATTATTATTATTATTATTATAAGGTATTATTATCATTATTATTATATATAATATAAGTAATACGTTTGTTCAGCAGGGACACATTAAATTGATCAAAACGTTTTATATATATATATATATATATATATATATATATTATTATTATTATTATTATTATTATTATTATTATTTTATTTATTTTTTTTATTATTTTTTTTAAGCTTGTTTCCACCAGGGAATAAAAAAAGGTAATTGCAACTTTATATCTCATAATTCACAAGACTTTTTTTATCCTCAGAATTGTAAGATATAAACTATAAAGAAAAAATTCCAAATTGTTAGATACAATTTTTTTTTTTTTATTATGTGGAGGAAACAAGCTTCCATACTTTTTACTGTATTTTTGATCAAATAAATGCAGCCTTGCTGAACATAAGAGACAAAAATATTCAAATAAATGACCTCAAATCTTATTGACCCCAAACTTTTGACTGATGTGAATATATAAGAATTAAGGCAAAAACTCTTAGTGTAAGTGAACAGAACGACTCCTAACATTTCACTGGCACTGTGGAGTCAGTTACTATCAACACGGCATGGTTTTCAATATAAGTGCATTCCTGTACACTGAATTTGTGCTTGTTTATGCAAACTGATGTACGAGTTGAAATTATTTTCTGTGGTGTACTGAACCTAGAACAGTCCTTTAATTTAAACTTTATGGAATCTGTGCATTGTGCCAAAGAGGCTCATATTTAGCATATGAGCTGATCTTCAATGTTGTTCCACATCATCCATTATTATCAATTTTATCAATTAGTTATTGCAGCCCTAATTAAATAAATGAAACGGCAGACAGGAATAATTATTTCTTTGTGTTTTCTCAGGATCTGGATTCGGAGAGCTGAACAATATACAATGCTAAAAGTGTTGAACTAAAACTGAAATGAAACACATTAATTTTACAGAAAATACAAGATTGTATAGATTTAGATTTTAATTTATGTTATTTTTCTTGTTCTTAAATCTGTGCGCTTTTGTTTTTCTCAGCAGAGTTTATAGAGATGATCAGACTGGAGACCAGGATTCTCCTCAACCAGTGAATGATGAACTACAGAGAGTCAAACACAGACACAAAGCCAGCATGAAGAACAAGTATGAGAGATTATTTGAGGGACTGAAACTCCAAGAGAATGAAACCCTCCTGAACAGGATCTACACACAGCTCTACATCATAGAGGGAGAGAGAGAAGGAGTGAATGAAGAACATGAGGTTTTACAGATGGAGAAAACAGCCAGAACACAACACTCACAAGACACTCCAATCTACTGCAATGACATCTTTAAAGCCTCTCCTGAACCAGGACGCCAGGAGAAAGAGCAGATCAAGACTGTTCTCACTAAAGGCATCGCTGGAATCGGGAAAACCGTCTCTGTGCAGAAGTTCATTCTGGACTGGGCCGAGGGAAAAGACAATCAGGATGTAGATTTCATGTTTGTGCTTCCATTTCGAGAGCTGAACTTGATCCGAGATCATCAGTACAGTCTTCACAGACTTCTGCTGGACTTTCATCCTGAACTTCAAGATCTGGACTCAAAGATTTATGAGGAGTGTAAAGTTGTGTTCATCTTTGATGGTCTGGATGAAAGCAGAATCACACTGAGGTTTTCAGACGCTCAGGAAGTTTCTGATGTGACTGAGACTTCATCAGTGGGTGTGTTGATGTCAAAGCTCATGAAAGGAGATCTGCTTCCCTCGGCTCTCATCTGGATCACCTCCAGACCAGCAGCAGCCAATCAGATCCCCTCCAAATACATCCACCGTCTGACAGAGATTCAGGGATTCAATGAGCCTCAGAAGGAGGAATATTTCAGGAAGAGAATCAGTGACGAGCATCAAGCCAGCAGAATCATCTCACACATCAGAAGAGCAAGAAGCCTCCACATCATGTGCCACATACCCGTCTTCTGCTGGATCTCCTCCACTGTGCTTCAGAAGCTCCTGGAAGAAGATCTGAGTGCAGAAATCCCTCAAACTCTGACTGAAATGTACATCCACTTCCTGCTGATTCAGATCAACATGAGGAATCAGAAGTATGAAGAGAGAGATCCAGAGAAACTCCTGCAGTCCAACAGAGAAGTGATTGTGAAACTTGCTGGAGTGGCTTTCCATCAGCTGATGAAGGGCAATGTGATGTTCTATGAGGAGGACCTGATTGAGAGCGGCATAGACGTCACTGACGCCTCAGTGCATTCTGGGATTTGCACTGAGATCTTTAAGGAGGAATCTGTGATTCATCAGAGGAAAGTCTACAGCTTCATTCATCTGAGCGTTCAGGAGTTTCTCGCTGCTTTCTATGTGTTTTACTGCTATTTAATGAAGAACAAGGAACCACTGCCGCTTCTGGGTGAATTCAGGTCTGATGAAGTCTCTCTGTATGATCTACTAACATCAGCAGTAGATAAAGCCCTCATGAGAGAGAATGGACGGCTGGATCTGTTCCTGCGGTTCCTGCTGGGCGTCTCACTGGAGTCCAATCAGAGACTCTTACAGGATCTACTGACACACACAGAGAACAGCTCAGAGAGCATCAGAGAAACCACACAGGACATTAAAGAGAAGATCAAAGATGAGGATGATATTATTCCTCTCTCAGCTGATCAATCCATCAATCTGTTCCTCTGTCTGCTGGAAGTGAAAGATCAGACTCTGTCCAGAGAGATTCAGGAGTTTGTGAAATCAGACAAACACTCAGAGGAGGAACTCTCTCCGTCTCACTGCTCTACAATCTCCTACATGCTTCAGATCTCAGAGGAGACGCTGGATGAGCTGAACCCCATGAAATACAACACATCAGATGAGGGGAGAAGAAGACTGGTACCAGCTGTGGTCAACTGCAGAAAAGCTCTGTGAGTGTTTAATCATTAATAGCTAAAGAATCATTTTAATAATGCATCTTACATCTTTACAGGGGTCATGACATGGAGTTTTTACATTATTTATTATATTCCCTGAGGTTCACTTATACTAGTGGAGCCAAACTCAGTTCCCTAGAGCACAGGTTTCCAAACCCTGCGTCACCAGGATGATTTAACCCTCTGGGGACCAAGGTGTTTTTGGAGCCCTTGAGATGTTCTGACATGCCTTGAAATTTGTGCTTTTTTCAGTTATTTATAAACATGTTAATGGCAAAGGTGTAAAATCACTCTATATAGCACAAACAGGGCTACCAAAATATGCGGGCAACGTGTATGTAGATGTTTGTATTTTTAAGAGAATAATGTTTATGCGTGGTTATTGGAAAAAATAAAAATGAAAGTGACTGAATTAAGACCACAAAACACATATTAAATATGTGTCCACAAGACTTTTGTCTAATTGATGTTGTACCTTTGAGTACTGGCTTCAAAATTATGTGAAAATAGTCTTGCTTTATCGTTCACAAAAAAAAAACATTGATTTAAATGGTGTAAAACAGGTTTTGCTTGGAAAAGCCAATATGCGAGGGGGGCGTGAAGGAGTAGTTTACACCTGGGTTGTCCTACCCACTCTGCATAATGACTCTGCATAATTAGCCATTCATTCAGGTGTGACACTGACTGAGCCACAATGCAAGGACAATGTATTTAGAAGAATACTTATATTGACCATTTAAGATTTCGCTTACATCTATCTTGTAAATATGTTTAGCTATTTTATTAAAAATGTTACAATTACAACAATAATTACAATTTCAACAATATTTCAAGTGTACTCTTTCTTTGTAAAAAAAAAAAAGAAAGAAAAAAAAGATTATAGGCCTACATTTTATCATATGTATTCATTAGTTTGAATATAGCCAACATTGGAACATCTAACATCTTAGTCTATGACTTTATTTTTGACAAAAATAGTGTGACTAACGCCTGACTAACGTTGTTTTATTGAAATATCAGGGCATATAAATGTTAATTTACGTTGCTTATACAAATACATTTTATTTCAACATATTCCAGTCGATTTTTACTCATCTCAGTAGGCTATGGCAAAGCAGTTTATTCTTTCACACACAGACGCGCGATTCATATTTAGGCTAAACACTCTTTTCAAATATGTACCCTTCATTCATCTCACAGAAACGCGAGTCATATTATAGAAATGCGATTCATCTTTTTGCGGTTTATAGGCCTACACTAACGTTATTCCATAACGTTATTCCACACTTGAGAAAAGAAAACAGCCTACCTCACTCCTCAGCGGGATCTGCTCCTCATATCAGGAGATATTGCTCCTCATATCAGCACTGTTCTGAGGAAACTTTTCTCCATAAGGTAGGCTATAATGTCTCACTCGCGCTTTGTTTACAGCTGATGTGGGCGTTTTACAGACTGAAATGGTTCTCATAATTTGCATTTGAATAGCGCGCGCTCTCCGGGGAGTGGTCAAATTACTGTGAATCATCTCGTAATGAGGTCGACTGGAGTCGCTCTCTTTGTGTACAGATTACAGAAACTAAGAATATTTGTTTTTTATATAAATGACTTCATTTAAAAGATGCGATCTCAAGCTTTATGCCCGTGGGTCTGTTTGCCTGTTTGACTGAATTTTCGCGGAGTTATAGATCATTTTCGAACGCGTTTCAAACGGGAGTTTACTGACAGAGAGAAGGCAGAAGTCGCATCATCTTAATTTTTCTTTATTTGTCAAAAAGCAAAACACTTTATTTTTATTGTGAGTATACAGAAAAAAAATAGAAACTGAACAGGATCGATTGATGTATTACACGAAAATGAAAGATCAAAATTAACAGAGCATTTAGTGTTTATTTTCATTGCTAAAAAAAAAAAACGAGCAAAACGCGCGGGCGCGTTTTTGGTCCCCAGAGGGTTAAGGAAAAATGTTACATTTTAGTGTTGTCACGATACCAAAATTATTGTTTTGATACCGATACCAAGTCAAGTATTGCGATTTCGATACTTTTTCGATACTTTTCCTGAAAAGGGAGAAACACTCTCAAATATCGTTGCTGTGCTTTATTTTAAAACCGGGACAACATTCTAATCATATAACACACTAATAAATGAACATATGAACAGCAGATATATTAAACATTTGAACAAAATATGAAATATAAAAATTAATTAGAGCAATGACATTCAAGGTAATTTTTTTAATAAATTTAGCAGCATTATCTCATTTATCATAAGAAACATAAGAGCTTTATCTTGATTCTGAACTTTGAATAAAAATATGAACAGCGATTATATTAAACAATGTTTAATATTGGTAACATATGATAAGCCTCATTGGTGATATATTTGACATGTGGGGAGAGAGTTGTGGAAGGCCTATACTTTCTGATATTTAATGTACTTAAGTAATTGAAGTAAAAGTAAAAGTTTTTTTTTATTTTTTTTTGGATTATGCGTTGAATTCAGTGATCACGGAAACGCGAAAAACTGGAGGGACTGTGTAGCCTGTACTGTAGGCTACTTGTGTTATCGTTTATTTCCCACTGCATGTACCTTTAGCTGTAAAAAAAATTGCATCACAATAAGTGTATTGTGATTGTCACTAACATTTTTGTAATTAAACTGAATTTTATTAGGTTTAGTGACATGTTACAATGTTTACATGGTACAATTTCTGGTAAGCTACGCTTTTTTATTATTTCAATTCAATTGTGATTTTATTTAATTTTGACTCATTTGTATAAATATTAGGTAGGCTACACAAGATAGGCGTTAATTTTTCTCAAAAAAAAAAAAAAACTCACCTAATGCTGTAAACATACAGAGAGCCCTATCAGCTGGTAGTAGGCTATTATTTAAGGTTAAAAATAATTAAATATAATTCATGTTAAACATAAATATATAGCAGCAAAGACAACGTCGGCAGTGTTGACGGCAAAATAGGCTACAGAATAATTCGTTCTGTATTGAGAGGTGCAATATTTGAAAATCGATCATATTTTTTAAATTACATTTATATTGTATTTATGTCAAAACTTTCAAACATCAAAATGTCATTTATTAATATGTATTCGTGTCAAAATGACATAGAAACATCTTTTCCTATTCTATTTTGCCTGGGAACGCTTCCAACACGCTTGCGTGACGCGTGAAAAATAGGCGTCGGTTCTATTTATAGCATGCACGCGTTTTCCGCGCGTCTCGAGCTGCGCCCAGACGCGTGTGTCACGCAGGCAGTTAACATGGGAGCCGAAATAAAAACGGACACGCCACGCAGCCAGTGTGTCGCCGGCTTTACAAATCTGAAACGCGGTCATTCTTAGAAATTTAGGAATTGTGACGTTTTTAATTTCCGATTTACTTTTGAAGTATCGGAGCACTGTGCAACAGAGCAAGGTAGGCAACGTACTTCCATATGTCACTCCTCGCGTCATCTTTTTCTATGAGTCTTGGACCACTTGTGCTCGCACATGCAGCCATCTCGCTGTAGTGTTTTACCACATGACACTGACAGCGGCAGGTTCTTTGCTGCGTGCGTCAGAAAAAAAACACAGACGTCCATAGGGAGGCGTTTTTTTTTTTTTAAGTATCGATACTGATAAATTTAGGTATCGTGACGTTTTTAATTTCCGAGTATCGCGGTACTTTTGAAGTATCGGTACACCGTGCAACACTATTACATTTAAAATAAAATAAAAATAATAATTTGTTTTCATAAAGTCATAGTCTATAGGCCTGTATAAAAGGAATAAATATGCTAAATATATTTGACTTAAATAATTAACAGATTAACAAAATAAAATAAAAAGCTGTGTGACAGTATTCTGCTGAGTTTAGTTTATTTCTGTGAAGCGCTCCACAAACTAGTTGACGGGAAGGAAACCGAGACGACAGAAAACACATCCTGTTTGTTTATTTTACAAAGCCACAGTGTTCTGGTTTATTATGAGTGTACACAAATAAAATTAAATGCTTAATACCGATCTGATACTCACTATCGGCATCCAAATCTGATATTGTGCGTATACTATTCTGTGTTATTGTTAAGCCTCACAAAAGCTACAAAAACATTATAAAGAACCATCAACTTTTCGTGCACTATATTATAAGTGTTCTAAAGCCACTCCATAGTTTAATGTGATAAAGTGATTTAATGATTAATATTGAAGTCGTTAAATTCAAGTTAGTGCTTCCCTCCGCTGCGGCTGTCAGTCATTCTCCATCCAGCACTCAAACAGCGCGCCGCGTTCGGTTACGGCAGTCAACATGATGAAACTCTCTCCAAGATGATCAATGTCACTATTCAGGGCTCGCAAAATCGCCTGCCCGACGTCCCGGGGCTATTGTGTTTTCCAGTCGGGCTACCAAAATGCATAACCGGCCTGCCCGACGGGCTATCTGAAATAGTGTTCGCTTCAGTCTTGTTATAATCAGATCCAGCGCGCTCTTCAACTTCAATCCGCAGCGATGCCGAGCAGAGCGCACGTCAGAAACAGAGGACGGTGTGTGTGTGTGTGTGTGTGTGTGTGTGTTCATCTGAGTCTCATTGGTCTGTCACTCATTGGTCTGTGGTGCTCGTCAATGTCAGAATATTCATGCTTTATGTTCACAAGAGCGACTCGACGCTTCAGTTCACGGTCAAGTATAAGAGATAAGATGTAAGTAGCTAAACTAAACATTTCATATTTGACAGTTTTTTTAGGTTATGAATGTGAAACGAATGACAAAAATAATCAGGCAAATGAATATACTTTTGTCGAATTTCGCCATTTTGAACTGAAAATAGGCCTATGTAATGTGACTAATTAGTTTACTGTCATTGTGAGGGGACATTAGCATTAACAAAGCCGTTTTCATCATAGGCACAAGATTAATAATGAATGTGTACATGTTGAGAATTAATATACAATTTGTAGGTTGATGGATAAGACACATGCCTTTGGTCTGAGAGACCCGGGTTCGAATCCACTGTGAGACACCAATGTGTCCCTGAGCACGACACTTAACCCCTAGTTGCTCCAGAGGCGTGCGACCCCTGACATATATAGCAATTGTAAGTCGCTTTGGATAAAAGCGTCAGCTAAATGAATAAATGTAAATGTATATGTAGGACCTCTTTGATTATAAAGCCCTGTCTATGGCCCTGTATTAGGAATAAGATCAATAATGAATGTGTACATATTGTAAATTAATTTAATAAACTTAGTTAGGCTACCTAAGGTTAGCTTTCCTAGTAGCTTTCAGTAAATTAATGCATCTGAGAAAATGATTCATAAATCAGCCTATCAGTTTGACCCTTTGTTTACTTTCTTCACTGACAGACAAAAATGAAAAGCCTCTATCAGTCAAAGCTCAGCTTTAGGAGGGGAAGAGACAGAGCAAGAGAAAAACTAAGAGAATAGGAGTGTGATGCTGATGAGGAGAGAGAAATAATCAGCTGCCCACTTACATGGTTTTAAAGCTATTGTTATCCAATTTTTTTGTTTTCAAAACATCTTAAAATGCACATATGTAGATCAGAGAAATAAGAATTTTCTCGGGGGTGCCCCCGAACCCCCCTAACTAGCATATCTCACACTCGGGACCTCAGTGATGAAAAAACCCTGCCATCTGCATGTTAATGAAACAAGTTAATAGTGAGTATTAGGCCCTAAACTAAAACTAAAGAGTTACTTTTTTTTTTTTTATCATCGCCACAGACACAGACTGATTCATGATCCACACTGGTCACACACATTTCAGTTCAGTTAGAACCAGAGGCATATTTGTTGATATTTGTGTTTTGAAAAAGTTTTTGATTCATTGGTTTGACTCCTAACCAATATTCTACTTAAAAAATTGTAGTCTTTTTATATGGGCTAGTCAAATTAATTTCGGGCTACCAAAATCTGAAGAGTGCCTGCCCGAAGGGCTACCAGCGATTTAGAAATTTTGCGAGCCCTGCTATTGCTATACTTGATCTGTAGAGAAAGGTCTATGGTTTCACATAAAATGACTTTATCTTTCTGGAGTTTATTGCTGTTCATGTAACTTTCTCCCGGTGTCTTTTAGATCAGTGGTTCCCAATTCCAGTCCTCGTGACCCACTGCTCTGCACATTTTGTATGTCTCGCTTATTTAACACACCTGAACCAGATCATCAGCTCATTAGAAGAGACTCCATGAACTGAACTGAGTGTGTCAGATAAGAGAGACATACAAAATGTGCAGAGCAGTGGGTCACGAGGACTGGAATTGGGAACCACTGTTTTAGATCACCACACTGGAGTAGAGAGCGCTATACTTGTTCTTCACGCGCACAGTAACTGGCATGTTTAAACTGTTAAAAAGAAAAGGCTCAATAAACTATTGCATTCATATAATACCGGAACTACGCATCAAATCTCTTCCCTTTTTGCTTTGAGGTGTTCAATGTGAAGTGCTGTGACTCCATGTTGCTTCAAGCGCATCATTCTGCACACGGGATACGCATAAGCGCTTTGTGCCGCTCTGTATTGGAGCCTTTCATGTTATAATACTTTTGATAGGGCAATGAACGATTAATTGCATTTGTGATAATATCGCGATATGATGAAATGCGATTTTTTTTTACCGCAAAGCTGCGATTACAGTCTGGTCACGTGACACGCAAGAGTAAACCAGTCTGTATTGCAGATGAAGCATCAACTTGGCACGCTACGCATATAGGCCTGGCTACAGGAAGTAACATTTTATGTTTAATTTATGTTATATTGTGTTATAGATTCTCTCCATTCTTGCTTTGGCTCTCAACGAAGGCGGTCGCATTTTCCTACCCTCCTCTCCCTTATCTTCCCTGCTTTGCTCCTCTCGTCTCGTCTACTGTCTTGTACTTTGAGAGACTCTCTCCGCACTGCTCTACAAATTAAGAAATTATGGATTTGATCAACTGGTCTCTCAACGCAATTGACACCATCTTCTCGACGAGAAGCTTGGGTTCGGGGGAACCTGACTGCCCTGCCGGAACGTTCGCAGCTGGCTACACGATGGACGCATGGGAGAGGTGGCGGGTCGTGTGTCTGGCGGCTCTTTCCGTGGAGGACGTTGAAGATATCTACCTATTCGGAACCATGATAACAGGTTTTCTGCTGTTTGGATTAGGCATTGCCCTGGTTTATCGAGGAATTAAGAAGACGGTGACAGCTGTCCAAAGCCCCACAAGGCTGCCCGTTATGATTGAAGCAGTGGGCAGAGCTGTTGGCACTCAGACTGTGACTATGAACCACTATATGGATAACATCATGGAGAAGCTCACAGCTTTGCAAAGGCAAATGGATCGTTTCGGAGACCAAAACGGACCTGGAGCTGTGTAAATTGGAATGCGGCTACTCGTCCCAAGACCAAACAACCACAATCTTATCTGCTTTTGGCCCCCCTCTACCAGCACTGGCCTTGGCCGAGGCCGCTGCTGGAACAACAACTCCCTCTGGAGAGAGCACTGCAAAGAGACGCTCTTGCCTTCCTTCCCCGACTCCACACTGACACATGCTGATTGTTGACTCTGTCTGGGACCTGATCAAGGTTGTCTCCATGGCAACTGCTGTGTTTCGCTATGACATCCTGCGGACTGAGGCACCTAGATTGGGATGCCAGGCGTAGCGACTCTTCAGGCCTACACATACACGAACTCTTACATAGATACAGATATGCAATCACCCTCCCCCACCCCCATCCCACGCCTTCGACGCTTTTTACCACCAGTTTGTCAGGCGGGTCTGTGACCAGCGCCGAAATGGCTGCAGGACCGGATGGCTGCCTGCCTTTGCTGGATTACCTCCAACCCCCTCTCCCCTCCCCCCTCCCCCCTCCCCTGTTGCAAGTCTTGTGTGTTCATGTTGTGTACTGATTATGTGCAAATTGCTGAGGTGTTTTACTGTCCCCAAACTGTACTCCCTATTGGAGCATAGTCTGGGGGTTGCCTTTTTTTCTCCTCAACTCTCCTCATGTTATGCTGTATTCTTACTAACTTCAGGTCGGTCCTAAATTGCATTTCGTTGCCTTGTACCTGTACTTGTGTAATGACAATAAATTGAATCTAATCTAATCTAATCGATTCTGTCTGAGCTTAGTTTTAAACACAGATACGTGATGACGCGTGTGCTTTATCAACCGTATCTGCTTGCTTCTAATTCCTCTGTCTCTCACACACACACACGACACCACTCGAACCTTACGAGAAATCATCTTTAATAAAGTTCGGAAAAGTTGAAGCGAATTACAAGGACATTCGCGGGCTTCATTGCACAAGATATGAGAGACGTGCGGTCTGCGTGATGTTACTTCTGTAGTGCGCGGTCTCGCCCGCCGGTATTTCACTTACTAATGTTCTATGAAGGCATCATATGTCTTGGAATGCAGTTGGTCTATATATAAACATATGAAAATCACAGACAGAAGCTGCTTTCCATTTCAAATACTCGCGCGCGACTCCGTCTACGTGGTTAAATGTACTTGCATCTCAAAATGCTTTTATGACGTGAAATTAATGTGACAGTCAGTTATATCTTAAGTTATTAAACAGACAGGACAAACCACATCTTATAATTTAAAAAGAGATGAAAACGTTCAGAGAGCCTACTCTTAAATACTGAAAGCACTCTTTGTTTATTGCTTGTAATATTTTTTTGCCCTCTTTGTTATTTGTTTTGAAGCTATATTTGTTAAAATTATTAAATGGGATATATAATTGTAAATATGTATGTAATATGTAAAACTGATATGTAATTGTATTGATTTAGTTTTTTTTTAAAGGTGCAATGTGTGATATTTCTGAGGATCTATTGACAGAAATGCAATATAAGATCCATAACTATATTTTCAGTGGTGTATAAAGACCTTACTTAATGAACCGTTATGTTTTTATTACCTTAGAATGAGTCATTTATATGTACATAACCGCGGCCACCCCCTTCTATGAAGGTCGACATATCGTGACGTCCTGTTTCTACCGTAGCCGACAGCGAACAGACAGCGCTACAGAGCGCGTTTCATCACTAACTTGAATGAGAAGCAGCAGAAAAAGACGCGGCTTCCTACGTCGGCCACCGTAGCCTCTCATTCGAGTTTGAAATTTCAAGGAAAGGCCGCGAATTATTGACTGGTTGCAATTCGCAAATCTCACCACTAGATGCCGCTAAAAATCACACACTGCACCTTTAATGTGTAATTATTAAAAGTATTCCCTTCTCTATTTTACAATGATTTATTGCTTGTTTTGGTTGAATAATAGAAAAGATAAAGAGCTTAAAAAATAATCGCATATTAAATTGCAATATTGGTAAAACTAAATCACAATTAGATTATTTTCCAAAATCGTTCAGCCCTAAATTTTGTGCATTGAAAGATTATTTATAGCCTTTCTTGTTCTGCTGCCTCATTAAACAGCTGCGCTAAACATATAAAAGAAATGTCTTTTCATTTTACAGTATTTATTAGAAATTAATTGTTTTTCATGAATGTTTTTTACAGCAATACAAAGAGCAGTGAGTGACATTTAACAGATTTAGTGCTACACTTATTCACTTTTTTGTTCTCCATCTCCACTAAATAATGTTTTTTCGCTAAATGTTTAGATTTTATACAATTATTGTAACTTTTGCTGTTGGATTTAACTAATCTAAATATAATGGGTCAATATAGCTTGTCAATTTAAAAAAGAAGAAAAAGGTTGCTCTTAACCCTCTGGGGACCAAGCTGTTTTTGGGGTCGTTGAGATGTTCTGACATGCTCTGACATTTGTGCTTTTTTCAGTTATTTATAAACATGTTAATGGCAAAGGTGTAAATTCACTCTATATAGCACAAACAGGGCTACCATAATATGCAAGCAACGTGTATGTAGATGTTTGTATTTTTAAGAGAATAATGTTTATGCGTGGTTATTGGAAAAAAATAAAAATGAAAGTTGCTGATTTAAGAACACAAAACACATATTAAATATGTGTCCACAAGACTTTTGACTAATTGGTGTTGTCCCTTTGAGTTCTAGCTTCAAAATTATGTGAAAATCATCCTGCCTAATTGTTCACATAAAACACTACATTGATTTAAACATTGTAAAACAATTGTTTTTTTGTCAGAAGAGGTTTATGCGTGGGAGTGGTAATGGGTCATCATTATTAATGAGATTCAGACCAGGGGTGTGACATAGACGCTCCCCCAAGTGCTAATGGGCCATCAAGTGAGGCAGCCTTAACAAAGGATGAGGAGATTCAAATGTTTTGTTTTTCAATCTGTTTTATTGTAATTTTGTTTAAAGTTGAAAACAATTTTTATCATATATTTTACAGAGTACTATTCCAGCACATGCATAACTGATGGACATTTAGCAATGCTGATAAAGCAACACAATATAAGCTCTTTTATATTAACATTACCAATCAATAATTGTTATATTGTGCATATAACAACACATTTGTTGCAAAGCCACACAGGCACATATAGGCTACATTTGTATCATCACTAAGTATATAAACAAAATGTAACTAACATCTGTAAAATAGTAGGTAAATATGTACTTACTCTTTCTGATTTCTGACTGTGTTGCTAAGCGCACTCCGAGTTGCAGGCGGAGGTAGTGATGAAGCTACATTCCTTTTAAAAAAGTTGAAGAATATTATTACATAAATATAACTATAGTAGCATTAGTCTATAATGAATAACTGATGTAAATAATTTTAGACGCGTGCAATAAGCCTATATGCGTGTCAATGGGCCATTACCGGAGAGGCACACCGCAAACATTAGCCTAACACATTTGTGCACTTCATTAACTGGGTATATTTACACATTTCAGCACATTTACACACATTTACAACTGATATTTGCGAGCATGCATCGTTAATGATAATGAGGCAGCATTTATATAGTCAAAATATAATCTAAACACCTACTAGGCCTCCTTTCTAAAATAATTTCTAAATTCTATCTTTCATACATAATGATCTAAACATATCATTTACTGCTAGGCTACACATACAAATACAAATTTCCTAACCAAGGGGTGTAGCATATGTACACAAAAAAACAAAACAAAACATTTTTGACGTTGAAATGGTACGATATATTAAATGATGTTTTATTAACAAGGTTCGGGAGGAGCACGTTCAGATAATTAACACAGGTGGAGAGCACACAGCAATCAATGGTAAGAGGTGTGTATATATACTCAGCAGTCTCACCTCATTCCATTGACAGTTTTTGCAGCATCCCTCCACCACCCCTTCTCCACGCTTCTAGTCCTAAACACTTAAATACTGGGGGAGTACTCTGGGAGTACAGCACGCCAAATACGCATTAAACTTTACCCCTTCAAATTATATGTAAGTGTGAACTCGTGAAATTCATGGTATAGATATGCACTTTCATTAGATCGTGTTGAATATAGGTAGATATCAAATGTCAATACTCTGGATGGCAAGTCCACCCAGTATAATATGTAAGCTCATGTTTTGAATAGCTTGTCAACTAATGCAAGTAAGAATAAATACTTACTCATCCGAAATTCTATCCACGGCTGGATCAAGACACTCTTCAAAATACAAACGGTCGTCATCAGAGTAGTCGCGCTCCTCTTCTGATGAAAATCTGGACTGTCCGTCGCTAGTATCCAGGACGAGCTGAAGGGCTTCCGCACCGGTGTACCGTGTCATCTTCCCAACGTGCAGGTGACTGAATGATGAAACTTGAAGCGTTTAATGCATTTGCTTGGGGGCGTTTACCTGTTTTGCATAGATGGCTTAGCACATTATCTTGTGAATAGCGCGCTCCGTGAGTAGGCGTGAACGAATTAAAGTCAATGAGCTCGTAATGAGCTCGACTGGAATCGCTCTCTTTTTATACAGATTACAGAAGCTGATAATATTTTTTTTATATATAAATGACTTCATTTAAAAGCTGCGATCTCAAGCTTTATGCCCGTGGGTCTGTTTGCCTGTTTGACTGAATTTTCGCGGAGTTATAGATCATTTTCAAACGCGTTTCAAATGGGAGTTTACTGAAAGAGAGAAGGCAGAAATCGCATCATGTTAAAGTTTCTTTATTTGTCAAAAAGCAAAACACTTTATTTTTATTGTGAGTATACAGAAAAAAAATAGAAACTGAACAGGATCGATTGATGTATAACACGAAAATTAAAGATCAAAATGAACAGAGCATTTTGTGTTTATTTTTCATTGCTAAAAAAAAAAACGAGCAAAACGCGCGGGCGCGTTTTTGGTCCCCAGAGGGTTAAAGTGTGAAAACCACTGCCCTAGAGGATCACGGTTTAGCTTCAATCCTAATTAAACAAACCTGATACAGCTAATCAGGAGCTGAGTTTGGCACCCCCGATTTGTACTGTTAACCCTCTGAGGTCGGCAAACGCGCCCCCACGTTTTGCTGGATTTTCTCCACATTGTAGAACTATAAACTTAAATTACTCCATCATTTATGGTCATACAGAAAAAAAGAAATATAAAAAAAGAATCTGTGATATTTCTACTTTTGTATGTGTCCACTTACAATCAAATCAAAACATTGTGCTTTTGTAAAATAAAGAAAATAAACAGGGTGTGCGTTCTGCCTCTCCGTCGCGGTGAACTTTTTTTTCTTGACCACGTCTATAAACTGAAACAAAACTCAGCGAATACTTGTCACACATTAATGAGCTATACACCTTTATAAACATTTAAGTGTGTACTTTTAAAACGATCGGGTTCAAAACGAAAACAAATATTCTCTGTTTAAGTAATTTGTATAAAACCAACAAGATGTCCAGCTTCTCAAACGCTTGCTCATTACAGTTAATTTGGCCACGCCTACGAGCGCAAAAGACATTCACATGCAAATCTCCACATGGAACGCGATCGCGCTCATTACCTCAAAAACAAAACACCAAAACACTTCACTTTTCGTCGAGTTAGGTGCACCGTGAGCTTACATTGGATTTAGGCTACCTCAGAAGAAGAAGAATGCGATTTGAAGACAAGAAAGATTTAAGGTAAGAAATTCTTACATATTAGTTTGTTATTGTTGCATAAATGTCACATTGCAGTTGAACTGTTGCTAGATATATGGGGAATATTATAATATTTAGACCCGTGTTTACTGTTAGGCCTACTGTGTGTGTGGATATCTGGTCAAACGTAGATATGTATGGTAACCATAATGTTTTATATTTGAGCGCGATCGCGTTTGAATGTTTGATATTTTGGATCGCGATCGCGTTTGAATGTATCATATTTTGCAGCGCGATGGCGTTTGAATGTATCATATTTTGCAGCGCGATCGCGTTTGAATGTTTCATTTGAAAATTTGAAAAGCAAAACACACCAAACAGCTTCATGTTTTTACTATTATCTCATTTCATATCATCATAACGAATGGAAACATTTGAAGTAACATGATAATCAATATATTTTTCTCTAGCTTGGTTGTTACTGAAATCTTTTGGAAGATTTATATTGCTATCTATTGTTATTATTATTTTACCCAGCACTGCGCATAGCCTACAAGGCACAACAAACCTGGTGTTCATTATATTATATATTGTTGGAAACATTTGTGTGTGTGTGTGTGTATTCTGTGAATTTTAAAAAGCAATTTTAACCAGAAAAATCGAATATTTATTTCCAAAATCGTGCAGGCCTTTCTCTTGATATCAGTATGTTCACTTTTTTTTTCAGGGCCCAGATGCCACTGAGTCCTGCCGACTTCAACATTCACATGAGTCTCTGGAACATGAACATGGTAAAGTGAAAATCAAACACCTTGGAAATGAAAGGTATGTACAATGTTTTTAGGAATGGCACAAAGGTCTCTGTCTTTCAATAAGTGCTTTTTTGCCATTTGTTGTCTATTTGGATTATGTTGTGTAAATAAATCCAAACAATCTAAAAGCCATTCTTTTTTAAATCTCCTCATTTACAGTATTGTGCAAGGTCGCTCAGAATGACAGGGGCCTGATAGCTCCTAATAGGGCAGTTGGAGGAGGGTCTTTGTCTTTCTCAGGTGTGAAATCCATACATATTAATGAGCTCACGCATAGAGCTTTCTCACACAAAACACGTCGTAAAAAAATTTAATCAATATATTGTCTTCTCTGAATGAGCAGTCAGGGTGATTTTCACATAGTTTTAGAGCAAATATTCTAGGCTATGTCATACAATTTTCAAAAGTCTTGTGAAGAAATAATCAGTATGGGTTTCATGGCCTTATTTCAGTGAGAATTTTTTTTTGTATTTTCACAAACCACGCATAAATGTCATTATCTCAAAACTACAAACTTTTACATACATGCTGTTGATATATTATTGTAGCAGAGTTTGTGCTGAATACAGTGTAATTAGACTTTAGCCATGAAAATGTCACAAGTAACAGAAATAAGCACAAATGTCAGAGCATGTCAGAACACCTCCAGGGCCCAGAAAACAGCTCAGACCTCAGAGGGTTAATAATCCATAAATCTGAATAAAGATTTTCCAACCTCATTCTGACCCTCTTTCTGAAATGATCCGTGTTCAAGCGGCGGCTCTCAGTAAACACCAGTGTTATAAAATGTCACTGCATATGAAAAAGTATCAATGCCCCCCCTGTGTTTTTGAAAACACCCGTATAAAACGGTCATTTATAGACAAAGAATTATTAAACTGCTTACGTTTTTTTAATCAAAATACTTTCGCTTTGAGATCGAGCTGCTGTCAGATCCAATACAGTTGCTGCTTTATCTTTGCACAAGTTTCTTTGCAAACTCTCTCTGAAAAAACTCAAAAACTCTTTGTTGATGCGAATGTATTTGCCCATGTGACGTCACAAAACCCACAATATTCTAACAAGCCATTCTTGGAGCTTGGTTGAATACATTTTTTGTCTTTTTGTCTTTTTTTTAGGACGTTTTAAGCAGTGAAACTTGCCGGTACAAAGACCTCTTATATGTCAAAAGAATTTAGTAATTTGAATACTAAATTAAACGTTAAACTAAATGTCCCCAATTAAGCAAGCCAAAAGCCAATGGCAACAAAGGTGAAAAAAGGTGACAGTGGCAAGAAACCAAAACTCCATCAGGGCCGAATGGAGAAGAAAACCTTGGGAGAAACCAGGCTCAGTCGGGGGGGGGGGGGGCAGTTCTCCTCTGGCCAGCGAACGAACAGTGTATGATTATGATTCAGGCAGCATTATAGGTCAGAAGTCAAATGAAACTGGATATTATTCTGATTGTTCCAATCTAATCTGAGATAAGATTATCTATGAGAGATAATTTACAGTCTGCCGTTCATAATGTCGATGTGTGTGTGTGTGTGTGTGTGTGTGTCTGTAGGTTGTCTCTCTGTATGGTGACAGAGGAAGGCTGTGGTTATGTGTCTTCAGCTCTGAGTTCAAACCCCTCACACCTGAGAGAGCTGGACCTGAGTAACAATGACCTGCAGGATTCAGGAGTGAAGATTATTTCTGATGGACTGAAGAGCCCACACTGTCAGCTGGAGATTCTGAGGTATTTAAGAATATATAAGAGATTTACCACACCAACATAGAAAAGATACAAAGGCACTAGCTGTTGGAGATTATGTGGTAAAGGGAATCTAACCATTATCATATTTTTGGGGGATGTCAGAAATTAACCCAGTTTTGTCAAGGGATTGAATGAAATTTGGCAGCTGTTTTTGAGGTGATGATTCCTTGTAATTGTGAATGTTTATATCTGGCTAATATTTCTTTTGATGGGTGGAATAACATTGATAACAGGGTTCCCGCGGGGTCTTAAAAAGTCTTAAATTCTGAACTTTAAATTTAAGGCCTTAAAACGTCTTAAAAACAGCCAGATTTTCATCCGCGGTCTTAAATTTCATTTAGTCAGGTCTTAAAAAAGATTTTACCCTCGTTCATTTCCAGAAACGCTGGCCGCAGAAAGTTATTACAAAGTAGCAAAAAAGAATCGAAGTCGCTCGCCAAGAGGCAGTTCACATATCGCGTCTTTTTCGCGCTCAACTTCATTCAAATGTAGGCGCGCGGACAGCGCGGTAAGCACGCTTATAACTGAAGCGACGCGCTCGTTTTTTTCCAGGCGCAGTGACATGAAGAAAGACATGAAGGATGCGGGTGCACCCAAACACTACGGGTGTTTTTCTCTTCTCCGTAAATAAATCTTGTAGCAGAGCTACAGCAAGCGTTTTTCGGCGGTGGAAATCCATTAGCCACTAAAACGTTTGTCATTGTGGAGAGCGCAGTGCATGGTTGCATAGACAGACGCCACGGGAAAATCGGACCGAATTTTACTATTAATAATAAAAGATAAGCTAAACTGTATTGTAAATGTCAGTAAATAATTTTTTATAAAAAGAATGAGTCAAAAAAGATAAATTAAAGTCTGAAATATGTGAGGTTTATCTTTTTATAAAAACCTTTTTTGTCAACTTTATTTGAACTTGTACATGTTAGTATATCACATGTTGCAAGACACTTTAAAAATCTGGCTATCATTTTTAATTGTATTATTTTAATGTTTATGTTAGTGCGTATTGATGCTAATTTTATTTGTTATTTGCTGTTTTTCGACATAAAACTTGGTGAATTGATTTCATTGTGTAGTATTAGCACTTTTTGAACAGGATTCTGTGATAACAGTGGTAATTTCTGGCACTATAATAGTTAAATGAAATGTTCATGCCATTTCATCTCTAGTTATGATCCACTAAAATCAACTAATTATGTGTTTTTACAGTAGGCCTATAATATGCAAAGTACAATTTTCTATAAAAAAATTACATCTGATTCTGTTCTTTTCTCTGACACGCGTTGTTGGGTCTGGAAGGTTACTAATGTGATTGCTTTATCTGTAAATTAAGTTAATGCTTTTTCAATTACTGAATTCATTGAAATAAAATGAATTCTTTGATTTGAATATTTTTTTGGCAATGCGTCGTGTAGGTCTTAAATTTCAATCTTTATGGTCTTAAAATGTCTTAAAAAGGTCTTAAATTTGACTAACTGAAACCTGCAGGAACCCTGGATAAGAAATTGATGTTAATTCTTCTGGCAGCCAGTAATATATATATATATATATATATATATATTAGTGGTGGGCCATTATCGGCGTTAACGTGCTGCGTTAACGTGAGACTCTTATCGGGCGATAAAAAAAATATCGCCGTTAATCTATTCTCCAAGTTGGGTTGGGAGCTGACTCTATACTACACAAGCTATCCGCGGCCGCGAGGTACACCCGGCTGCAACGCATCATATTCGTCTTCATCTTAAGTAAACTACTGAAAGTGAAAGCTGGTGAAAAAGATCAGTGCAACATCCATTATTTGGACTTGGTTCAGATTTCAGCCGTCCGACGAGCAGCAGCAAACTATATAGACAGAGTGTGTGGGGTAACAGTTCGATAAGTTAACACATGACTAATCCGTTCTACCACCTCAAATTCAAAATGAAACATATCACTGTATATCTTATTCCCAATATATTCCCAATATATCTTAGTGGTGTAGCACATAATCTCTGTCTGCACCCGATTTTAAGAATCGTTGTTGTGTTTCTTTTTAACTGAAAAAACATCAGTTAGACAATATTCTAATTTTAAATTTGGGGTTTCATAAACTCCAAGCCATAATAAACATTAGACCTACTTAAGTCTCTGCAGCTAGTGTACTTACATTTTATTTATCTGCAAAATTATGTTGTATACTTACAGTTTTGCACATATATGTTCTCAAAACTACATACACCCTTTAAAAAAAAAAATGTATAAATAAATACATTTAGCAGTTCTTTAGCAGGGTCTGTGTAACCTGTTCTGAAATGGTTTTATTATAATATATATCGTTATCGCAAGAGGCTACAATGTATATCACAATATGGATTTTAGGCCATATCGCCCATCCCTAATTGATAGCCTATAGTAGTTGATAATAACATAGACCTACCTAATGTTGCCTACGGACGGTAACAGTACAGTAGTAACCTTTTACAGTCTATGAGTAGAACAGCTTTCTCAAGCAGTTTGTGATGCATTTTGGAAACAGGAGATGAGCCCCTGGTCTAATGCGCCACCTGGCTTGAGAAACCCGTTCTCAAAGACTTACTTTTATAGTCATTATTTGGGTAGCACACATATTCTGAATGCCTTCGGCAGAATTCAAATGAGCCATTTTAATCTAGATTAATCTAGATTAATTTCAAAATTAATCTATGCCCACCTCTAATATATATATATATATGTGATGGAAAATATTTTCTTTTCCTTAAGAGCCCAGATAGAATACATTTGTTCAATATGGAAAAAAAGTATTGATTATATAAAACCAATTCACACTGACATTTTTTTAAGCATAAATGATCTGTAAGTTAATGTTTTTTTAATAATTATAAGTAATAGCTCCCCTTGTTCTTGTGTAAAACACAAAACATCTGTATAAGCTTGTGTATTTAATTTCAATTACCATTGGTAGACATGATGGGTTATAATGCTGTCTCTGTATTGACGTATATGTTTTTGTTTTATTGTAAAGAAGCATTTCTGCCTTGATAAAAGTATATATTTGTCCGCTGAAATTGAAAAAAGAACATATAAGAGATTATTTACAGTCTGCCAGTCGTGTGTTTTTGTAGATGATCTGACTGTGTGTCTGTAGGTTGTCTGGCTGTATGGTGACAGAGGAAGGCTGTGGTTATGTGTCTTCAGCTCTGAGTTTAAACCCCTCACACCTGAGAGAGCTGGATCTGAGCTACAATCACCCAGGAGAATCAGGAGTCAAGCTGCTCTCTGACAAACTGAAGGATACAAACTGCTCATTGCAGATACTCAAGTATGTGGGACAAGCAAGCCTCGTTTACACTGCAGGTCTTGATGCCCAATTCTGATTTGTTGCCTATATCCAATATTTTTTTTGACCGTCCGTTTACACGTTCTTTCCCCATATCATGTGTTTACATTTGACATACTATCTGAAACGTTGTGCATGCTTAAAGGGGGTTCTTGCACAGATGGACAAACATAAAATGTGCTTGATGCTGACTATAATTCACACTTTTTTAAATAGTTTGGCTGGTCCTGTGACTTATAGTCAGGTGTGACTTGTATATCAAAATTAATTCATACTGACTGACATGAACCAAGAGAAAACATTACCATCTACAGCCGTGAGAGTACAGATGCTGCTCCTGTAGCCTAGCCCTGAGAAAATTACTGAAAACAACTGAAAAACTGTTAACTGAAACATTAACCTAAAGACAACTGATAAAGCCTGAACACAAACAAAATGCCCCCAAAAAGAAAAAAATGTTTTCGGTGCTGATGCGGTGGTGACGCGTTCATGTAACATGTAAGGGTGGCGCTGCCAATAAAGCTCCTAAAAGCTGTCACAAAGAACTGGCAAAAGTAATGATTATGAATATGTCAAAAATAGCAAGGAGACATTTTAATTGTTTATTAATAAACAAGTGTTTTCTGTGTCAGTGTCGGCTGCAAAGATGAAGTTGACGATGCTGACTTGCGATCTTCGCAGTAGTGAACGCGCCAGAGAGAAATGCACATTTCATACAGATTACATAAGCAGAGAGCAGAACAGTCTTTTTTATTTCGTTTTGAATTGTTCTGTTTAAAAGTAGACATTTCAAGCTTTCTATATATGTCTCAGGTCTGTAAGGCAAGTAGGCCACCGTATATGCTGAGTTTCGGTTTATTTATGAGACGAGCTCCAGTTCACGTGCCGGCGCCTCCGTGTCGGGATTATCTATTGTCTACTATATTTACATCTTATGTATTAAATCCAGGCAATTGGTTGATGAAACAGATTAAAATTAAGATACAATTAATACAAAATTAAATTAAATTTAAAGACAGGCTTTATGCTTTCTGTTTGAGGTCTCTGTGAATGTTTCAAAGCAGTCTTTTAGTGCCGCTTTCAGAGCGGTCCCGTCCGTAACGCTGTTTTTTCCTCAATGCGAACACAAAAAATAAAAAATAAAAATATTTAATGTTCTGTTGGAGAGCCAACCCTTCTTCATCCGGTGGGTAGTATTACTTTTGGTTTGCGCAGTGTATTTCACAGAATTACTCAAAAATATTTTGCCACCTAAAAGTTATTTTATATAATTTTGTCACGCATGTGTATTTCCCTCATATTAACCATCTGGGGTCTGAGGTGTTTTTGGGGCCCTTGAGATGTTTTGACATGCCCTGACATTTGTGCTTATTTCAGCTACTTACAACATACCATTAGCCAACATGTAATTGTGCTGTATTCAGCACAGACTCTGCTACAATAATATGTGAGCAAAATGGATGTACATGTTTGCATTTTATAGAAAAAAAATATTATGCCTGGTTAGTACGTTTTGGGAAAAACATTGTCACCGCAATAAGGCCATTTAACACACACTGAATAGTTGTCCATAAGACTTTTGAATTGCTATTCTTGTAGGCTAGATTTTTTTCTACAAAATGATGTGAAAATCATTCTGATCACTCTTTCACAAATGGCAATATAACAATTTTAATTTTGCATGTCAGTTTTTGTGTTAGCACAGCTGTATGCGTGGGCCATGAATATTAATGTGATTCACTCCAGGGGTGTGACTAAAGACACTCCCCCAATGGCTAATGGCCCATCAAGGTGCTGTGAGGCAGCCTGAACAAAGAGTGAGGAACTGATGAATGATTCACTGATGAATAAAAAAAAGAACAGAATTTATTTAAAATAGAAATCTTTCCCAAAAATGGAGAAGAAAGAAAAAGAGACCAAACTTTTTTGTATATAAAAAACATATTTTTATTCAAAGAATCCTGAAAAAAACGATCACAGGTTATAAAAAAATATATTAAACAGCACAACGGTTTCCAATTTCCATCGGTCCATTTATATTTGCAGCCCTTTGCAGTTGCCTTGGCAGCCTGAGCATTGGTGTTGTGGCACAGAGTTGACAGCACTTTCTGAAAAAAATGTTTGAATAGACTCATGGGCGAATGTGAGTCACCAGAGCTCAGTTGCGATGTAAACACAATTAGTGCCCTGTCTCTTCCCCTCCTAAAGCTGAGCTTTTTTTATTATTATTTGCTGAAGGCTACAAATTGTATTATATTAATTCTCAACATGTACACATTCATTATTAATCTTGTGCCTAACATGATGAAAACGGCTTTAATTTTTCTTATCACCTCACGATGACAGTAAACCCATTATTACATGCGTCACTAGGCCTGTTTTCAGTTCAAACTGGCGAAATTAGACAAAAGTTTATTAGTTTGCCTGATTATTTGTCATTCGTTTAACGTTTATGACCTAAAAAACTGTCAAATATGAAATGTTTAGTTTAGCTACTTACATCTTACCTCGCACTTGACTATAAACTGAAGCGTCGAGTCGCTCTAGGCTACGTTTACACGTGGCCGGCTATTTTCATGAACGGACATTTCACCCCTCTCCGTTTTCAAGAATAACATCGTGCACACCTGTCAGTTTTCAGAGAAGTGTTAGTTTACACAAACCCGTGTCTATGCCGTCAAGAGCAGTGTAACGAGAAGCTCACGCTCACGTTAGCCAATCAGAATCCCCAAAATAGTCACATACTGTGACGTCGGCTCCCTAAGACTCAGTTTTTCTCAGTTTACATGCAAACGAAGTTTTCCAAAATCTCCACTCACACACACACACTCCACTCTGGCCGGAGTTTTTAGAAAGAATCGTTTTCAGACGCGAATTCTCCGTTTGTGTGTAAACGAAGGGAAATGTCTCAGTGTTTCTAAATAACCATGTTCGTGTAAACGGGGACTAAAACTGGCGCTCAGCAGCTTCTGTGAACATTAAGCCCGCCTACTGTGATCTGATTGGTCATCTCAAATATTCTGACATTGACGAGCGGTGACAGACCAATCACAGCTCAGATGAACACACACACACACACACACACACACTCTTGCGTTCATAGGGAGGATGATTCACACACACACACACACACACACACTCAAACACTCTTGCATTTATAGGGAGGATGATGCACACACACTCACACACACACACACACACACACTCTTGCGTTCAAAGGGAGGGTGATGCACGCACACACACACACACACACACACACACACTCTTGCGTTCATAGGGAGGATGATGCACACACACACACACACACTTGCGTTAAAAGGGACGATGATGCACAAACACTCACACACACACAGACACACACACACACACACACACTCTTGCGTTCAAAGGGAGGATGATGCACAAACACTCACACACACACACACACACACTCTTGCGTTCATAGGGAGGATGATGCACACACACACACTCTTGCGTTCAAAGGGAGGATGATGCACACACACACACTCACACACACACACACACACACACACTCTTGCATTCACAGGGAGGATGATGCACACACACACTCACACAAACACTTGCGTTCAAAGGGAGGATGATAAACACACACACAGACACTTGTGTTCAAAGGGAGGATGATATACACACACACACACACACTCTTGCGTTCATAGGGAGGATGATGCACACACTCACACACACACACACACACACACACACTCTTGCGTTCATAGGGAGGATGATGCACACACACTCACACACACACACACACACACTCTTGCGTTCAAAGGGAGGGTGATGCACGCACACACACACACACACACACACACACACTCTTGCGTTCATAGGGAGGATGATGCACACACACACACACACACACTTGCGTTAAAAGGGACGATGATGCACAAACACTCACACACACACAGACACACACACACACACACACACACACTCTTGCGTTCAAAGGGAGGATGATGCACAAACACTCACACACACACACACACACACACTCTTGCGTTCATAGGGAGGATGATGCACACACACACACTCTTGCGTTCAAAGGGAGGATGATGCACACACACACACACTCACACACACACACACACACACACTCTTGCATTCACAGGGAGGATGATGCACACACACACTCACACAAACACTTGCGTTCAAAGGGAGGATGATAAACACACACACAGACACTTGTGTTCAAAGGGAGGATGATATACACACACACACACACACACTCTTGCGTTCATAGGGAGGATGATGCACACACTCACACACACACACACACACACACACACACTCTTGCGTTCATAGGGAGGATGATGCACACACACACACACACACACACACAGTCACACACACACACACTCTTGCGTTCAAAGGGAGGGTGATGCACACACACACACACTCTTGCGTTCAAAGGGAGGGTGATGCACACACACACACACTCTTGCGTTCAAAGGGAGGGTGATGCACACACACACACACACACACACACACAGACACTTGTGTTCAAAGGGAGGAAGATGCACACACACTCACACACACACACACACACACACACACACACACACTCTTGTGTTCATAGGGAGGATGATGCACACACACACAAACACACACACACTCTTGCGTTCATAGGGAGGGTGATGCACACACACACACACACACACACTCACACACACACTCACTCACACACACACACACACACACTTTCTTGTGTTTCCTTTAGAAATGAATGTGAATCATGTGTGTGTTTTATAGTGTGGATCATTGTGGAGAGTTCAGAATGACAGCAGGATTACACAAATGTAGGTCTACACACACACACACACACACACACACACACACACAATCATTTAGTGATTTATTGTTGATTTGTGTCATTTAGTGAAATGTTTCTCTTCTTGTGTTCAGATGCCTGTGATCTCAAACTGGATCCAAACACAGCAGACACTCGTCTCATTCTGTCTAAGGAGAACAGGACAGTGAAGTGTGTGTCTGAGCGTCAGCCGTATCCTGATCATCCAGAGAGATTTAATGATGTTGAACAGGTTCTGTGTGGAGAGAGTCTGACTGGACGCTGTTACTGGGAGGCTGAATGGAGCGGATTTGTTTTTGGTATATCAGTGACATATAAAGGAATCAGCAGGAAAGGAAAGAGAGACTGTGTGTTTGGATGGAATGACAAATCCTGGAGTCTGTTCTGCTCTGGTAACAGATTCTCTGTCCATCACAATAATAAACACACTGATATTCCTGTCGTCTCTTCATCCTCTAAGAGAGCAGGAGTGTATGTGGACGTGTCGGCCGGCACTCTGTCCTTCTACAGCGTCTCTGACACACACACACTCACACACTTACACACACTCAACACCACATTCACTGAACCCCTATATGCTGGATTTTGGGTTGATGATAACTCCTCAGTGTCTCTGTGTGACATTAAACAGCGTCCTGAGAGAAACAACAGTGATACACACACAACCGGGTGAGTGAAATATACTGTGTCTTAGTGAAGGATTTCTCCAGACTGAATAATAGTTCAATCCTCTGTTCTTCATACATCACTAAACACTAGAGATGCACCATATTGGGTTTGTGCTGATACTCCATATGCTGATATTTCACAGCATGTTTTGGCCAGTACCAATAAATACATATTTTCCTTTGTTTTGAAGCAACACAGAGTCTCTCCTGTGCAGAGACTATAAACACATTATTCTTCATTTTAGTTAGTTTAGAGCTAAATCTATTTCTCCTTCAGTTTCAGAGTTGTGAGGTCTCTGTGAATAGGGCTTAAGACTGATTTACTGGTATTTCTCTAAAGCTCCTGATCACACACGATCTCTAAACTGTAATTTGCTATTAATTGTCTGTAATTTTCTAGCTGTAGTGTGATCTTCTTTTCTATTAATATTCCTGCAGACGAGGAATAAGTTGTCAGCAAAGACTATAAACTATAAACACATTATTCTACACTCTAAAAATTATTTTTCAAGATTATTGGAATATGTTTCACAAGGAAGTGCTTTTTCAGTCTTTCTACTTTTACTAATTTTACATTCAATTAAATGTTTTTAAGAGCGGGACACTTTTAGACTTTCTCAGTTTGTGTAAATCCACTTTGGGTTCAGAGTATTTATTTATTCCCATGTTAATTCCCTCGTGTCTCGATTAATAAAGCAATCTTTAGTAGCAGAAGTGATAGGTCTAACATATTTGTAACACGGAGTCGGCTTTGCAGCCTTGGCTAAATGTAATTTACACGACTAGATAATGATCTGAGATGTCATCGCTCTGCTGCAGAATTTCAACGGCATCAACATCTATTCCGTGTGATAATATTAGATCTAGAGTATGATTACGACAATGAGTAGGTCCTGACACGTGTTGTCTAACTCCAATTGAGTTTACAATGTCTTTAAATGCCAATCCCAATGCATCTTTTTCATTATCGATGTGTATATTAAAATCACCAACAATTAGTACTTTATCTGCAGCCAATACTAACTCTGATAGAAAGTCCGCAAATTCTTTGATAAAGTCTGTATGGTGCCCTGGTGGCCTGTATACAGTAGCCAGCACAAATCTCAAACGTGATTTATCATTTATACTATATATTTTTACATTAAGCACTAACACTTCAAAAGAATTATTTTCGAAACTTGATTTCTTAGTGGTTTTGAAAATATTACTATAAATTACAGCAACACCACCCCCTTTGCGTTTAAAGGTCCCGTTCTACGTGATCCCATGTTTCAAACTTTAGTTAGTGTGTAATGTTGTTGTTAGAGTATAAATAATATCTGTAAAATTATAAAGCTCAAAGTTCAATGCCAAGCGAGATATTTTATTTAACAGAAGTTGACTACATAAAACGGCTCGATTGGACTACACCCCTCTACTTCCTTCATTAGTGACATCACCAGAACCGTGTTTAGACTAACCTCCGCCCACAGGAATGCTCCCTCAACTCTACTGGCTACTTGCGCACTTCTTATAACTTAGGCTACTGTGTTTACTCAGCTCTTACCGTGATTTTCTGAAGTAAAACTGACGCTTCATCTTTTGTGTGATGTACAATAAACTTTATTAAACTCATCAGTACATGTTTGATCATCATTCGGACCTGGTCCGAAACTACGGTGACGCATTGCTGCCACATACATATTATTTTTTCCCATCAATTATGTCGTAATAACGAGATCTTATGTCGTTTTAACGACATCTTTTCTCGTAATAACGAGATCTTATGTCGTTTTAACGACATCTTTTCTCGTAATAACGAGATCTTATGTCGTTAAAACGACATCTTTTTCTCGTAATAACGAGATCTTATGTCGTTAAAACGACATCTTTTTCTCGTAATAACGAGATCTTATGTCGTTAAAACGACATCTTTTTCTCGTAATAACGAGATGTTATGTCGTTAAAACGACATCTTTTTTTGCCCTTATAAGGACATGTGTAGTCATGTACAAAATATGCCTTTATCCACATAAAATTGACAGCCTATCGCGCCTTTATCACACGTTCAAAAAGCTTAAGCAAATATAGCAGCCCCCAATCATGCAAAATTAATCAATGAGGCCCTTTTTGGAAAATATTTTAAATAGGCCTATACGTTTTTTTTTTTATATATTATATATTATATATAAGATTTATTTTTGTTAATAGGCTATATCTTCATTCATTACCTAGAGATATAATTAACCAAAAAGTAGTCAAAACACAAAACAGAAAATTTTACAACATTGTGTTCTTATTTTGTTTAATTAACGAAATGTCGTCTTTATAACAGAAGATACAATAAATACAAAAATCTTCAATATACAGCCTACAATCTTCACGTCACCTTATAAACAGTCCTTTGTGTGGTGGAATAAGCAATGCTATATAGAAATATATGGTTAGTATCTTAATTAAAATTTTCTTTTATTATTTTATTAGTTCATTAATTATGCTAGCTCAACTAATTAAATGTGAAGAGCTGGATACTAATTACTAATGAAATAATGTCAAATATTAACTGTAGGCTATTGATTAGTGTTGCCATAGACTAAAGGATTTTTCTAGACGAGTAGTCATTCATTTAAGCAATTAGGACTAATCGCACGTTTATATTCAATTCTGGGTGCATGTAGGCTATAGCCTATATTCCGCGCTCAAGCGCAAGCATTAAACTTAGCGCAAAGCGCCGGCAAAAGTAGGCTAATGATATAATAAATGTATCTGAAAAATATAACGAAGCATTTTAATTGTTTATTAATAAACTAGTCTTTTCAGTGTAGGCTGCCTGCACTGTATCTCCATACATCTCCGCTGTAATGTAGCCTAGATGCGCCTTTCATACAGACAGGATTACATTATCAGATGGTACCATATTTGCTCCAATTCAGAGATCATGAAAGCGCGCCCTGTTTGTTTTATTTTATTTTACAAAAGCACACCGTTTTCTTGTTGTGAGTTTACACAAATAAAAGTAGTTGCGACTGATGTATTATTATTTTCTGTATGACCAGAAATGATGGAGTATTTTAAGTTGTTTCCACTGTTGATAGGAAAATGCGAGTGATGGCACCGGCGCCTCCATCCATGTCATAGTGCGCGCTCCACACTCTGCACAAACACTTGGATATGCGCTTCATAATAGCAAACATTTATCTAGGTTAACGTTAGAGCGAGCGGCCATGCCAGACGGATAATCCTCTTCATGTTTAACTAATCAAATTTTGTTGCATTTTATTGCGGCAGTTTGAAAAGGGCGGCTGAAACACTTAGCCTATACAGATAAACGCCCAACGCTGGTGTTTTTCTTTAAACAAATTCGTTTAGGCTTTAAAATAAATATTGTTTATGGGCTAATTAATGCCACAATAATTTGTTTATTTTATTGGCAACTTGTATTTTTCATTTTTGTTTTGCATTGAATACCATTGAATATTTGCATTGAATGCATTGAATATTTGCTGTGCACCGCAATGCCATCCTCCCATAGAAAGACACGTTAAGAGCCACCTATTTTCTTTATAATAAAGGGCTTCTATGGAAGGAAAATGCTTAACGTATAATTAAATGCATTGCGTTCATATTCTTTATCACTGAAGCTTTTTCTTTATTATAAGGGTGTATTATTCCATTAAAAAATGACTGTTTATAAGGTGACAATCCGTTATCTTGAAGATTTTTGTATTGTATTGTATCTTCTGTTATAAAGACGAAGATTGACATTTCGTTAATTAAACAAAATAAGAACACAATGTTGTAAAAAATAAACAACTTAGGCTATGTTCTGTTAGATGTGTTTTGACTACTTTTTGTTTAATTATATCTCTAGGTAATGAAGATATAGCATATTAACAAAAATAAATCTTATTAGGCCTATATAATATATCATATTAAAAAAAACTTATATATAAAATATAAAAAATCCTAGCCTATATAAAATATATTTTCAAAAAAGGGCCTCATTGATTAATTTTGCATGATTGGGGGCTTCTATATTTGCTTAAGCTTTTTGAACGTGTGATAAAGGCGCGATAGGCTGTAAATTTTATGTGGATAAAGGCATATTTTGTACATGACTACACATGTCCTTATAAGGGCAAAAAAAGATGTTGTTTTAACGACATAACATCTCGTTATTACGAGAAAAAGATGTCGTTTTAACGACATAAGATCTCGTTATTACGAGAAAAAGATGTCGTTTTAACGACATAAGATCTCGTTATTACGAGAAAAGATGTCGTTAAAACGACATAAGATCTCGTTATTACGACATAAGATCTCGTTATTACCACATAAGATCTCGTTATTACGACATAATTGGGAGGAAAAAATAATATGTATGTGGCAGCAATGCGTCACCGTACGAAACAGCAGACTTGTAGGCTGTTAATAAATAATGGATACATACAAGCAGATGACAATACGTTATAATAACCGTAATTAAACTACTAAACCATACCTGTTTCATCTCTATACAGCACTCTGACTCTGTAAGCATTATTGTCCGACTCGAAATGAACGCCGTTACTGAGAGTTTCTGATATTATCATCATTCCATGAGATGAATTTGTCCTGACAGACTGAGCGCGAGCTCATGAAGCTCCGCCCCCTGGGTCGTCCAGCAGCAGCTCATTTGCATTTAAAGGGCACACACTGAATCAGCTCGTTTTTCTGAGCCCCAAAAAATGTCAATTTAAACATGCTGTAAAAAATGATCTGTTGGGTATTTTGAGCTCAAACTTCACATACACACTCTGGGGACATCAGAGACTTATTTTACATCTTGTGAAAAGGGGCATACAACGGGACCTTTAAGACGAGGTTCATGTTTATAACAGTAATCTTGCGGGGTGGACTCATTTAAAGTAATGTAATCGTTTGGTTTTAGCCAGGTTTCTGTCAAACACAGCACATCTAGGTTATTATCTGAAATCATATCATTAACAATGAGTGCTTTTGAAGAAAGCGATCGAATATTCAGCAACCCAAGCTTTATCATTTGCTCATCTGCATTATAGCTGTTTTTTTATTTGTTGAACATCAATTAAATTTTTAACCTTAGATAGGTTTAAACATTTTTTGGATTTCCAAATTCGGGGAACAGACACAGTCTCTATATGATGATAGCTAGGTGAAAGAGGCTCTATGTGATGGGATTTATCTGACCTGGGTGACGCAAGGCCGCTAGCAGACGGTTGGTTTAGCCAGTCTGTCTGCTTCCTGACCTGGTGCCCAATTTGTCATGTTTGAGCTCTAAGACTATGAGCCATATTACTAGATAGAAGAGCAGCACCATCCCAGGAGGGATGAATACCATCTCTTTTCAACAGGTCAGGTTTGCCCCAAAAACTTTTCCAATTGTCTATGAATTCTATATTATTACACGGACACCACTCAGACAGCCAGCGATTCAGTGAACACAATCTACTAACTATCTCATCACTCCTGCGAACAGGAAGGGGGCCAGAGCAAATTACAGTCCTTGACATCGTACTTGCAAGTTCACACACCTCTTTAATATTAATTTTGGTGATCTCCGACTGGCGGAGTCGAACATCATTAGCAGTTGTGTTGTAAGCAGTAAAACAGTCCAGGGCTGCGTTCTCCGAAACTACCTTAACGCTACGTCGTTCTTAAGTTGTACCTTAAGAAGTACCTTATCGTTAATACGTGGTTTCCGAAACCTTCTTAGTTAAGTATACCTTCTGTAAGTCATACGTTCGTAAGGTTGGTCTGGAGCGCTCTTAGCTATACCTTATCGCTGCTGACGGTTCATACCGCTAGTGGCCACCAAGTGGTACTAATGCGTACCACTTGCGTAGTGCTAAGCAAAAAGCTTTTTTACATCGCAGTTTAATTACACATAGAAAATTTTATATGAACATTTAATATAAAATCTGATTTAGTATTAAAATTACATTTTTACTTTACTTTAAAATTTTACACATAAAATACTTAAGTTGTTATAGCCTACACCCAGTGTAAGTGTTTTCATTATTAAAGTTTCCATACACTAATGGTTGTTAGCTTTTTTAATTACTATCCTAAGGCACATCAGCTGGCGAACCATTTGACAGAAAAGGTTTAGGAGTCTATAAAGAAAGATGAGTTTACACAAACTTTATAGTTTTAAATCAAAGACGGCGCCGTCCGTGGAGCCAGTTAGTGTATGTCAACTACATGGCTGGATAATCAGCATACGTTGTGGAGAACATTAACACACTTATGGCCGTAAGGGTTTGGGATTGCACACTTGCTAAATTATAAACACATACTCATATTTATTTCTGCATGTACATATTTCAATGAGCCCCGATAAATGCAGTTTGTAATATTTCTTTATAAAGAACATTGTTTTCTCAATACTTTACCTATACCGCTGTGAAGGAAAGAGCGCACAATCGATCATCGAGGCATCGATATCAACCTATTCAGCGCCTCCACCATGGACAGCGCCTGCTAAGGTCGAACTTAAGAAGGTTTACCTTAAGCAACATCCTAAGGTATAGTTCGGAGAACACACGTAGGAAAGGTATACCTGTAGTTAAGGTGTACCTTTTGAGTCTTCGTAGCGCGCTAAGAGACAACGTTATCGGAGAACGCACCCCAGTTCTTTATAGTCGAACTCATTTATTATGTTTGATAATGAACATTTCTGTCCACCCCAGACTGCTGATGGTCTTTATCTGTCCACCTCTGTGAAAATATCCACAGTTAAAAACACTGATTTATAGAAGACTGGACACATTATTCAGCTTGAGCTTATTGATGGAGAATATTATGGAAGCTTGTTTCCGCCACAAAATAAAACATTTTAAAAGATAATTGCGACTTTTTATCTCACAATTGCGGGATATAAAGTCAGAATTGCGTGAAATAAAGTGAAATTCTGGCTTTTTTTCTCGCAATTGCGACTTTATATCATGCAATTCTGGCTTTATATCTCGCAATTGCGACTTTATTTCTCAGAATTGTGACTTTATTTCTCACAATTCTGACTTTATATCTCGCAATCGTGAGAAAAAAAAGTCAGAATTGTCAGAAAAAGTCGCAATTATTATTATTTATTTATTATTCAGTGGCGGAAACAAGCTTCCATAGAATATAGAGTTCATGTTGGCTAGTTAAACATAGACATAACTGGACAATTATGTGTGAATTAAACTCTCATTATAGTATATATGTGTTTGTTATATTAGATTGTGTGTTATTAGTGAGTGACATCACAGGTGTCAGTCGCAGCATTATATACTAGCTTTATATTTTCTCTGTCAAACTGCCTGTCAAATAGTTTTTATAGTAAACTGTTTGTATGTTGTTGGTTTTGAATTGTTGGTAATACTTTACAATAAGGTCCCATTAGTTAACATTCGTTAATGCATTAACTGTATTTGTTAACATTAGTTAGTCAACTGTTCATTGTTAGTTCATGTTAGTTCAGGTCCATTAAATAATATTGACAGATACAACTTTTGATTTTAATAATGTATTAATAAACATTGAAAATAACATTAACTGAGATTAATAAAAACCAGCTTACTCTTTGCTTCTGCCTTCTTCTGGTTCTTCACAGGTTCTCTCAGCCCAAACCTTCTGGGCTCGATATTCACCCGCTGCTGAACTGTCAGTCTTGTGTCCATATAGCTGATTCTGATCAGTGGCTTCAGATTGAGCCGTCGGCCTGTACAGATGAAGGAGGGTCAAAGTTCAGGGTCAGCACTGACCCAGGCCGTTACGAGTGTGTCAGGACCAGAATGCGATGGGTCTGTGACTGTGTCGTCACCCTTCAGTACCGTACCGTAGACGGACTCTTCCTCAACGCAGAGCTGGAGAGGCTGCAGTGCAACCGGATCGGTCCAGTGATTGACGTGACGGTGATCTCAGGGAAACTGAAGGAAGTTCATCTGCCCCATTACGCCTGTTTAGGAGAGTCTGACCCCTCTCTCAAAGATGCTGTGAAAGTCCTCACCGTAAAAGACGAGGGAATATCCACAGAACCTGCGCAGTTGACCCGATTCCATGCTAAGATTGTCCAACCATCCTTCTCTATTACAACATTAATTATAAGTTGGATAATGGGATGGTACGAACACTGCGATCTTCTTCTCTACATGCATTCTAGAGATCCTCTCATTCTACATCTCTACTTGTTTCCAATTGATGATCATGCAAAAGAAAAAGTTAAGAAACAAAAGTTTCCAAATGACCCAATAGAGCATCCCAGACCTGGCAGGCCATTTTGCATGAACACGCCACACATTCTTGATGTTCCTGGTGCCTCTATCCATCCCAAAGAAGGGATCACACTCACAAGAAAAACTCCCCCAAACTACTTCAAGGTCAAGACTCGTCTGGAGAAAGATCTTCAAATGACTCTTATCAGAGAAGAGGATCAGGAGAAGGTCTGGGATGCAACAATTGACAAAGATGATCTTGATCAGATTCGTCCTAAGAGAGACGAGCCGCGTCTGAATAGTGAGGAAGGTAAATCACAGTTTTTTTTATAAGCATTGGCCATATCTCATTCAGGGGGTTACAAATGTCCAGATCATTGCAGATAAACTCTGTCAGCAGAAACTAATTCATGAGGAACAATATTCAGAAATCACACAAAGTTTAACCAGTCAGGAGAGCATGAGAAAGATCTGTGATATTATACGTATGTATAGTGACACTGTGAAACCTAAATTAATCTCAATTCTTTAGAAAGAGGAGCTTTACATTGTAGAACATTGTATTAATTGCTAATGACATTGCAAAGAAATCTCATATATACTTTCTTACTTATTGGTGAATTACCATTGTAAAATCCAACAGTTGTTCTAACACTCTTCAGTTAACTTTACTTAATGTATTAACTTAATTGTAAAAATTCTAGTAATCTGTACTATTTACATACTATGGCCTGGTTACTCAGAAAACCCAAAGTTAGATTAATTGTTCGGTTTGAGTGACATTTCGTCAAGCAAAAAGAGTTTCTGAGGCAGGGCGATTATTAATAGACTTTTCACTCATTTGCTCCACTTCTGCAGTTTTCTTTCTCTGTTTGCATTCACTCGCTTCCCAAAGTAATTTTGATATTGAATTGTCAATACAATATTAATAGAGAACTTCACATAAGCTGACTTCATAAATTGATTTTCCTAAAATGTTTTTGTTTGAACTCACCATTATGATTATCAGTGTTATTTTCGGTTGGGCACTTGGAACTTAATTTATATTATTGTAATTCTAATCTAAAAGGTGACATAACTTCTAACTAAATCATTTACTAGTCTCTTTTTTACGTTGAATAATGGTCTTTTAAATTTGTATCGGTAACACTTGTGTCATTAACACCTTGTGGAACTTTTAATTGGGTTGCTATAATCCCACTATATTTGTGACAATATCTTGTAATTGCCCATGCTTGATTCACAGACTTCACTATTCAGCATGTGAAACACAACAGTGGTAACTATACTAAGTCAAGAGTAAATCTAAAGTAAATTATCAAGTTCTCTCTACATGTCTTTTTTAGTAACTAGAACTCGTGTGTAAGTGAACTATACTCACTAAGCATTTGCCAGTACAACATACTATTTCCATTTCACTTTACTTAGTTTTTTTAAGGCAATCGGTTTGCATGCTTTTTTTAATTAGGAGTATCTAATTAGATTCTACAGTGTATACAAACCTTCAATTCGTAATCTAGCGGTGGGGGTTTTACGTCTCAGAATGTATATTTTATTAAGTTTACTCTTCTCTAGTTCATTGGAGAGTAATCTTTATAAGAGTTTATTACACGGCTGTATGGAATACTTGATTCTGACTGGTCAATCATACCATCCAGCGGTATGATATACCCAGATAACAACCGTTGAAAACAGAAACACAGGCTTATCCGGGTCACTGAAGTCAGCAGCGCTATATGCTCGCAAGGAACGGGTTTTACTTTGTGGAAGTTTTGCATTTGGTGAGCTGATAAAATATTTAAACTTAGTCGAATCAAAATTTTGTGTACAGTTAATTATGCCATCCAGTATCATGGACTCGCTCTCTGTTGTTTCATACAAATGCAGCTGTTGCCATTGTGACTATTGTGTTGTACACTGTTGGATTATAAGATACAAACAGGTATGATTTTAAAACGGTTTAATCGGAAATCAATACCTCAATAACACTTTAGAATACTGTTTCTTACTGCATAACTAATAATAATTACTGAAGAACTAATAGTTAATTAGCATCTGCTCTGGTGAGTCTTGTTTCGTGTGAAACATGACGGGATTAGGGATGAATGTAAACAGTGTGCCGCTTTGGTGCATTCCACTTAAATTTACATTTTTTTCATAATTAATGTAATCGATTACGTCGACACATCGTTCTTCTGAGTAGTTCTATGCAACTTAATTTACTAATTTGATTCCTTTTTGTAGGGAGGTGGTGAAACTTCGGCTTGCGTACTGTTGTAAAATGGATATTACAATTAATGTGCTATGGCAAGTTCATAGGAGGAGCTAAAATATATCTACATTATACACACACAATAATTTTACAGCATTATTTAGCTCAAATAATTCATTTAGATCATGTAAATGTGTTATTCAGTCCTTCCATGGTAACATATAATGTTTTTGCACCTCTGACTACTAATTGTACTATACTCGTAAAACATGTTTTTTTTTTAATTTGTTTCCTGCTTTGTTTGTGACTCGCTGAAAAATCACTGACTGTTCGACAAGAGTTTGGATGAGATGCCTCTAAGAGACGAGACCTGATCTAACCCTAACATTTGAATACTTCGAATCATGTGTTTAGAGTGAAAAATACTGAAGATCTTTTTCTTTTTGTCCTGCAGAAGTGAATCAGCGAAGGAATATGGCGTCTGTTAAAGAGCTGCTCGTGAACTCACTGAGGGATCTAGTAAAAGATGAACTGAAGGAGTTTCAGTGGTACTTGAAGAATCATGAGCTTATTTCAACTTCTGAAATGCAGAACGCAGATGTCTTTGACACAGTGGACACGATGGTGGCACGTTTAGGACCAGAAGAAGCTGTGAAGATCACAGTGAACATCCTGAGGAAGATGAACCAGAATAATCTGGCTGAAGAGTTGGAGAACAAACACAAGGAAGGTAATGTTTAAACAGTACATTTAAATGTTTTCTTTCATTGTAAGGAGTGACTGTTTAGTACTGTGAGGGATTCAATGTGAAAAATGAAGTCATTGTTAAACTCAAATGTTTCTCTTTGCTCAGCTGATGTGTTTGTGTAATCTGATGTTTCATCTTTCTCTCACAGCTCGGACTGAGGGCAACATGAGGGCTTCTTCCACTTGCTGATTCAAAACAGATCAAGGGTAAATAATGATAAACGTCGTTCCCTGTATCACTTCTCACGCATGCATTCTGGAAACAAAACAGAGTTGATGGGGATTATTTCCAGTGAAATATTGTGTGATGTGAAAAATGTAAACCACAGCAACTTCATGATACAAAACAGTTGTGTAGTGTGAAAGGAACAGCGATATGATGATTTTATGTAGTTTTTACCCGGCTTAAGACAGGGGTTCTCAACTCTGGCCTTCGAAGTCCACTTTCCTGCAGAGGCACTTTATTCACTTTAGATAGAGTAGCCTATTAAATACTTTTAAAGATAGTCTTAAAAACTTACATGAAAACTTTCAATTATACTTGCAGTAAACTACTAGTTCAGTAGTTTTATACTGAGAGTATACTTCAAAGTGTCCTTTCATCAACTAAAAAATGAACTACAAGTATTAAAATAGTAAACTTATAAGTTCACTTGAAGTACAGATGCAGTACAAATGAGAATCGTAGTTGTGAACTAGTTGTGAACTTAAAATTTACTACTGTTACACTTAAAAGTACACTTTTATATACTAAAAAGTGGGTCAATGTAGTCCCATGCAGTATTGAAACAGTTCACTTTCAAGTTTACTACTAGTAGCCTACATTGATATTAGTATACTTACTACATAAAGTGTACTTAAAAATATGCTTGATCTTTACTGAAGTATACTTCATAAAATGACCTTGAAGTATACATCTTTTCCGTAAGGGCTGTCTGTGCATAACACACTCTATCTCACTCTTTCATTCTGCCTCTCTCTGTGCTCCAGGTTCTCTAACCTCGAGAAGCATCGGGAGAATGATCTTCAAATGAGAGAGGAGGATCAAACACTGCAACAGCTGAGAAAGACACGCTGCGTCTGAATAGTGAGGCAGATAAAGCATCATTCTTAAATAACTGGCCAGATCTCATTCCCAGAGTTAAATATATTGGGAACGTTGCAGATGAACTGCTTCATCAGACAATAATTAATGAGGAACAATATTCAGAAATCACACATGTCAGTTTAACTGTCAGGGTTCTGCCCTGTCAGCTTTGTCTGTGTTGTCTTTGTTTCATGTCTCTATGTTTGTGTAGTGCTTAAACACATGGCTTTGTCTATGTTTGTGTTGGCCATGTGCTCCTCTGTTCCTGCCTCCTTGTTTCCCGGCTCCACGCCCCCTTGTCTAGTTGAATCCTCATTTGTCTGAGTGTTGTCACCTGTCCCTCATGTTCTCTGTTTCCTTGTTTGAGTCCTCGTTTACCTGAGTGTGTTCACCTGTGCCTCTTGTTCTTAGCTCCCTTTATATGTGTGCTCTTGCCCTCATGTGTTGCCAGTTTGTTGGATGTTGTGCTACTGTGTCGATTCGTCACTCTTGTCTGTGCTCTCCCTCCCAGCTCCTGTACCTGAGTCTCCTTGTGGAGTTATTTCCTCAATCTCGTCTGTGTATCCAGGCTTCTGGAGGTCGTTTGGAATTCCATCATCCAGTTTGCACATGTGCTGGGTTCATCCATGTCACTCTTCCTCTTCTGAGGTTGTTTATCCTGGTTGCCCGTCTGCTATACGTGGTGTTTTGAGTATAACCTCTGTTTCTGCTTGTCTACTATAAACTGCTTGCTTGCGTTTGGATCTGCGACTCTCGTTCTGATAGAGCGAACCGACCACATCTTGTCATCTGTCAACTGTTTGTCAATAAACCTGTTAACACTCGTTCTGCATTTGAGTCCTCCTTATCCGTGACATTAAGCAGTGAGTTATCCAAATAAAGTTTAATTATAATATTTATGTCAGTAATTCTCAAGCGATATGCTAGTATTCGTTCACCATTGCCGTATTCCGTAAACTATTTTGTTGCTTAAGAATTTAACATTTGGAGAAAAGTGTTGTATATTTCAGTGCATGGAAATATTCTGAATGATAGACATTCTGAATAATGTGCTGTAAAGTAAGACTCATGGGATAATGCACAAAAACGAATATTTAATTTATTTATTTTGAACTCAAATTCCCCAGTGACATCATACTATACCCCTAATGGTGGGTAAGCTGAGCCACTTCTGTGTCACTAGCTCTATTTCTGTGTCCTTATGATGCTTTCCTTTATTTGTCCTGATAGAAGACAGCTGAAATATGATGTGTTGTATAATAATGCTGAAGCACAGATATTTGGCAGTGAAGAATATGTTCTCTGAGCTTCATGTCCTCTACAACAGTCTCTTCCTCCAACATCAGGACACCTGAACGAAGCTCCACAAAATCTGTCCGATTAAACATTATTCAGCTGGAGTGTCTAAATCACTTCAACAAAGAGCAGAAAAGAAGTGTCCAGTGATGCTCTTCCCATGAAAGCAGCTGAGCGTTCTGATGCTGTAGAAGCAGAATGTGAGATTCGTCACGTAGAGCTGGAATATTTCTTCTCATGTTGCTCCATCAAGTCATGGTTTAGTCTGTAGTTGCAGCACAGTTTGTGTCTCCAGGAGCTTTTGTTCTGCTTTTGCACACGTTTCTCCTCCAGCGGCTCCTGGAAAACATCCACAGCACTGCAAGTGTTTGTCAGCGCAGGTTTTTATCTATTTATTAAAATGATCATCTGTAAAGATGCCTAACTTTAAAGTCTGGACTACAACAAAGCTTGTGCTCTTATTGCTTTGGAGAAAAGATGCTGTTCATTTCACACATTTGACCGCTGTGTTGTGATGAACACAATGATCTGTCATGAACTTCAGCATCAACTCTAGAGAAATGTGTCCAGTAAAGGAACATCTGTGACTGTTGTAGTTGAGAGAGTGTTTGGCATCATTGAGACGACTAGAGTTATTGAGGAAATGTTTAGCACTTTATAGCAGGTTTTTGCAGGTCTTTTATGTGTCCTCTATTGAAGCGTAATAAACCAACAGTTGGAGAGTCTTTGCTGTTTCCATGCTGTTCTTTTCAACTTTCTAATCAAAGAATCCTGAAATAAACATGTAAATAACTGTTTTCAACACTGATTGTCATGATCTGGGTGCTTTCATTCACACTCTCTTTCACGCGCACACACACACACACACACACACACACACACACACACACACACACACACACACACACACACACACGCTCTCACATACGCTGGCCATTAACACTCATTTACTCTTACGCACACACCTCTACTATCTAATCATGTTATTCAGCTGAGGCTCCTTACCGTTCCCCCTTACCTATCTCTCTCACCACCTGTCTCTCCTTTCATACTGATTACTTCTCTATATACCCGCTCTTCTTTCTATCTGACTTCGCTTGAGTATTGAATTTATCAGAGTTGTCTTTATGGTTGACTGACCCTTGTTCCTGTCGTGTCCCAGTCTTGTCGTGTGGTCCTGAACACTGTGTTGCTACCCCGGGCCAGAGATATTCGCTGCCTGCTTGTCCTGTCCTGAGTGTGAGTTGCTCCAGAACACCTGTTAAACCTTGCGAACTCTACCAGTCCGTCGGAGAGACCTACCGGTGTTGCCACACCCTGAGAATCCTCTGTTCTATATTATTGCTGCTTTATTAAGACTCTTAGTTTCAAGAACTACTTCGAGTGGTTTTCTGTTCCCTTTTGTGACTGCTTCAGGTTCTGTTATCACCATCAAGCAACTATTAAAGTGACTGTTTCTCCGCATTGCTGTGTTGTCCGCTTATCTTCATGACAGAATACTCAAGCCAGCCTTCGGACCCAGCAGCGGAGAACCCGGTACTTTCTGCAGTCGAGCTCCAAGGCGTGATGCTGGGTAGACATGAGCAGGAGCCAGAGGTGTAAAAAGTACTCAAAAATGTTACTCAAGTGAAAGTACAAGTACTGAGGGAAAATTTTACTCAATTAAAAGTAAAAGTATCTGGCCAGAATCGTACTCGAGTAAAAGTAAAAAAGTACCACATTAAAATTGTACTTGAGTATTAAAGAAGTAAAAGTAACAGCAATAATGTAAACTAGAGATTCTTGTTTAAGCTTTTAATCTCTAAAATCATGAAGTGAATGAACCACATACAAGGTTTTATCCTGCTTTAGAACTGTTTGTATTTAATTGTATTTATTTATCAAACTATAAGACTACTATCTAATGCCAGTATGCAACATTTTTTAAACAATCCACTAAACATGCTTTTACCACTAAAAGAAAAGAATTCGCTAAGGTACGGCCACGGGTGCTCTTGATCCTGTGGCTGATTTTGGACTGTGTTCGCAGCTGAATCACGTTCTTCCTCCATTTTCTTCCACTGATTGACCATAGACAGTATAAGAAATGGACACAGCGACCCCATAGATTTCAACAGAGAAAAGTGAAGCAAATTAGAAGCACTCACTTCCTGATGGCTGAGCGTACTGCGCAGACTCAAACTGAGCTTGATGGCGTAGATGTGACGTGAGCAACCTGTCTGACCGTTGTAAGTCTTCTAGTAGCTGTGCCAAGAGAAATCTAACTTGCAGAAAACAGAGAGTGTGAGTAGGAGCTGTCCATGAGCTAGGAGCAGGAGCAACTTTATGACTCTCTATGGGCTTCTCCCTTGACTTTATGCCTCCACGTCCCCCCCAATTGACTGTGAGCTTCTCCTCCTGTCTATACGGTAATTTCCAGAGAGTCGCGTGGTTATGATGCAATTGTTAGCCTATTTTTACAAAAACTGCTTCTAAGGGGCCATAATGTAAGATACAAGGTAATGGAGCCTTTTATACATTTTCGTGTTTCTTTAGAAATAAATAATGGACAAATGGAGTCTTTAAACGTCTCAGATGTAAAGTTATTCGCTGTCAAAGTGATGCCAAAATGAATGGGAGTCAATGGAATGCTAACAGCAGGTGATGGCTCGTTAGCCAATGGCGGCCCCCGGGGGTGGTACGCTTTTAGGCTGCTGGATTGACCCATAGACAGTATATAAACTGGACACAGCAACCCCATTGGATTCAACGGAGACAAGTAAAGTCAATTAGAAGCACTCACTTCCTGGGGGTCGAGCGTACTGCGCAGACTCAAACTGAGCTTGACGACGTAGATGTGACGTGAGCAACCCGTCTGTCTTCTAGTAGCTGTGCCGAGAGAAATCTGAATCACTCCCTTCCGAAACTCGCAGAGACGGAGAGTGTGAGTAGGAGCTGTCCATGAGCTGGAGCAGGAGAAACTTTTGCTAGGTATTCTGATTAATTACTTTGTCATTTTGCCTCCACGCCCCCCCGATTGCCCGCGAGCTTCTCCTCCTGTCCATACGGTAATCTCTCTACTGTGCGACAGAGAGTCGCGTGGTTATGACGCAATCGTTAGCCTATTTTTACAAAAACTGCTTCTACGGGGCCATAACGTAAGATACAAGGTAATGGAGCCTTTTATACATTTTCTTGTTTCTTTAGAAATAAATAGTGGACAAATGGAGTCTTTAAACGCCTCAGATGTAAAGTTATTCGCTGTCAAAGTGACGCCAAAATGAATGGGAGTCAATGGGATGCTAACAGCAGGTGATGGTCCGCTAATCAATGGTGGCGTCCGGGGAGGCTTCAATAAAATATGAAACAGTGCCCCCCTGGATTGACCCCCTGTGATTGACTGTTATAATTTCTCTCATTTCCAGGTCAAGGTGCTGTGCGTTGTGGTAATAGATGCGACATGATGTCACTTCCAAATGACCAATGAACATGTCTGACCAATTTGGTGAAATGTGAAACCGAATCTCATTGGCAGAATAAATGACATTTAAATTAAACAGCATCAGCACAATTCAATTGGTTTGGTAATAGCAAGGGAAAATAGAATGAAGTGATCTCCAAAAAATAAGTACTTTTTGACTATAAATAGAATTGTAAGGAGTAAAAAGTACTTTTTTTTCTTAAAAAATGTAATTAAGTAAAAGTAAAAGTACTGATTTTTAATTGTACTCAAGTAAAGTAAAAATCCCCAAAAATAATACTTAAGTACAGTAATCAAGTAAAATTACTCAAGTATTTTACACCTCTGGCAGGAGCTCTCCTTGACTCGTCATGCCGTCGATCAGTTGGCGGTTCAGGTCAACGACCTTACTCAGCAGCTCCACCACCTTCGGCATAATCCACCTGCCTCTCCAGGCTCGCCAAGAGCGTCCGAGCCGCGCATCAATAATCCGCCAAACTATACTGGTGAGCCAACCCAATGCAGAGCTTTCCTAACTCAATGCGAGGTAGTGTTTTCTCTCCAGCCGACTACTTATGCCAGAGACCGGTCCCGCATCGCCTACGTCATTTCTCTTCTCTCCGGGAGGGCACGCGAATGGGCCACGGCGGTCTGGGAGGCAGCAGGGGAGTGCACCGAATGTTTCCAACTCTTCAAGGAGGAGATGATAAAGGTTTTCGATCGTTCGGTTTACGGGGAGGAGGCTGCTCGTTTGCTATCTACGCTCCGGCAGGGAAGACGCTCGGTGGCGGACTTTTCTATCGAGTTCCGCACTCTCGCCACCACTTGCGGATGGAACGAACCCGCATTGCTTTCCCGCTTTCTCGAAGGCCTCAACGCTAAGGTTAAGGATGAGGTGTTGGCTCGGGAGGTTCCCAACCGTCTGGATGTGCTTATCGAGCTGGCCATTCGCATCGAGAAGCGGTTTGAATTACGGCGCAGAGCCAGAGGTATGGAGTCTTCTCTTCTGGCTTCATCGACTTCCACTATTACTCCCGCCGTAGAGGCCGAGACAGAGCCCATGCAGCTGGGGAATATCCGTATCTCGTCCCAGGAGAGGGAGCGAAGAATAGTCAACCGCCTTTGCCTCTACTGCGCTTCTGCTGCCCACTTCGCTTCGACCTGTCCGTTAAAAGCCTCCGCTCGCCGGTAAAGGGAGGGCTACTGGCGAGCGCAACGTCTCTGGACTCTCCACCACGTTCCTGCACCACCTTTGAGGTTCATCTGCGGTGGCCGGGGTCTTCGACTACCTGTAAGGCCCTCATTGACTCTGGCGCGGAGGGGAGTTTTATCGATGAGGCTTGGGCGCGCGCACAAGGTATCTCGCTCAGAGAGCTGGAGGGAGCCACGCCCCTGTACACTCTCGATGGAAGTTCTCTTCCTAGAGTAAGACAAGAAACCATCCCTCTGACACTCACGGTTTCTGGTAACCATCGTGAGACCATCTCACTACTTGTTTTTAGTTCTCCTTTTCACCCTGTTGTGTTAGGTCATCCTTGGCTTATAAAGCATAATCCTCAGATTAATTGGTGTAAGAATTCTGTTGTTTCATGGAATGTTTCGTGTCATGTTAATTGTTTAACGTCTGCCCCACCTTCTGTCTCCTCTGTCTCTGTTTTTCAGGAAGAACCCGGGGATTTGTCCGGGGTTCCGGAGGAATACCAGGATCTCGGGATGGTGTTCAGTCGGGCTCGTGCCGCCTCTCTTCCTCCTCATCGCCCTTATGACTGCGCTATTGACCTCGTCCCCGGTAGCACCCCCCCTCGCGGACGTCTCTATTCGTTATCTGCGCCCGAGCGCGAAGCTCTTGAAAGGTATCTGTCGGAATGTCTAGACGCGGGTACGATTGTTCCTTCGACGTCACCGGCTGGGGCGGGGTTTTTCTTCGTGAAGAAGAAGGATGGATCCTTGCGTCCTTGCATAGATTATCGGGGGCTGAATGACATAACCATTAAGAACCGGTATCCCTTGCCTCTTATGTCTTCAGCCTTCGAGGTTTTGCAGGGCGCAAGGATCTTTACTAAACTCGATCTTCGTAATGCCTACCATTTGATCCGCATTAAAGAGGGGGATGAATGGAAGACGGCTTTTAATACCCCCCTGGGGCACTTCGAGTATCGGGTCCTTCCGTTCGGGTTGGTCAACGCTCCGGCCGTCTTTCAGGCGTTGGTCAATGACGTACTCAGAGATATGTTGAATGTATTCGTCTTCGTATATTTGGACGACATTCTTATTTTTTCTCCCTCCATGGAGATTCATGTTCAACACGTTCGGCGGGTCTTACAGCGTCTTTTAGAGAACAGACTTTTTGTTAAGGCAGAGAAATGCAGGTTTCATGCTAATTCCATCTCCTTTTTGGGTTCGGTAATTTCTTCCGAGGGGATTAGCATGGACCTGGACAAGGTCAAAGCCGTCACCGGGTGGCCAGTACCTGATTCCCGTGTTGCGCTTCAACGTTTCCTGGGATTCGCTAATTTTTACCGTCGTTTCATTTGCAATTATAACCAGATCGTTGCACCTTTGACCTCTTTAACCTCATCTAAAGCCCGGTTTATGTGGTCAAGTTCAGCCCAGAGCGCATTTGACCGTTTGAAGTCTTTGTTCACGTCTGCGCCTATCCTTCTTTACCCTGACGTCTCGAGACAATTCATAGTTGAGGTGGATGCTTCCGAGGTGGGGGTCGGAGCCATTCTCTCTCAGCGCTCGGTCGAGGATGATAGGGTTCATCCGTGCGCGTTTTTTTCACACAAGTTGTCTTCGTCTGAGCGCAACTATGACGTGGGAAACCGCGAATTGCTTGCAGTGCGTCTCGCTCTCGAGGAATGGCGTCAGTGGTTAGAGGGCACTTCGGTTCCGTTTGTCGTTTGGACGGATCATCGAAACCTTGAATATATTCGTTCGGCCAAACGCCTTAACGCTCGACAAGCTCGTTGGGCATTATTCTTTACCCGGTTTGATTTTACCATCTCGTTTCGTCCGGGTTCCAAGAATGTTAAGCCTGACGCTCTTTCTCGACTTTACGATCCCAACGTGGAGATTCAGCCTGAGGTTCCCATCATTCCCTCGGAACGCGTGATAGGCGCCGCTATCTGGGGCATCGAGCGAATTGTCAAGCGCGCGTTGGCCCAAGTCGTTACCCCTCGTTCGTGCCCTCGTGATCGCCTGTTTGTACCGGTCTCTGCCCGCCGTGCGGTTTTGCAGTGGGCCCATTCATCCAAATTCATTGCCCATCCCGGCGTTAGGGGCACGTTAGCTTCCGTTCGCCAGCGATTTTGGTGGCCCACCTGCGAACGTGATACGCGGCGCTTTATTGCGGCTTGCTCTGATTGCGCTCAGATCAAGTCGAGTAACACCCCACCAGCTGGGCTCTTGAGACCTTTACCAGTTCCTTCTCGGCCTTGGTCGCATATCGCGCTTGATTTCATTACGGGTCTCCCCGCGTCTTTAGGGAATACGGTTATTTTGACCATTATTGACCGTTTTTCTAAGACCGCACACTTCATTCCGCTTCCAAAACTACCTTCCGCTAAGGAGACCGCACAGTTATTGGTGGAACACGTTTTCAGGCTCCACGGTCTTCCCTCGGATGTCGTGTCGGACAGAGGTCCCCAATTCACTGCGCTATTTTGGAAAGAATTTTGCAAGTCTATTGGGGCTTCTGTCAGTCTCTCATCGGGTTTTCATCCACAGACTAATGGGCAGGCTGAACGCGCTAATCAATCCATTGGTCGTATTCTGCGCGCCCTGACGTTTCGGAACCCTGCGTCCTGGGCTGAGCAACTTCCCTGGGCCGAGTACGCGCATAATTCCCTGCCCTCCTCCGCCACGGGGTTGTCCCCTTTTCAGGCCAGCCTCGGTTACCAACCTCCCCTTTTTCCCTCTCAGGAGGCGGAGTCCAGGGTACCGTCCGTTCAAGAATTCGTTAGTCGTTGTAAGCGCACATGGTTAAGGATCAGGTCAGCGCTCTGTCGGTCTCGCAAACAGACTCGTAGGGCAGCTAATCGTCACCGCATTAAGAGCCCTAAGTATCGTTGCGGGCAGAAGGTCTGGCTCTCTTCGGCCGACCTTCCTCTTCAGTCCGTGTCACGTAAACTCGCTCCTCGATTTATCGGACCTTTCCGCATTTCTAAGATTCTTAGTCCGGTCGCGGTCCAGTTAAAGCTCCCTCGATACCTGCGCCGTATCCACCCGGTCTTTCACGTCTCACGAATTAAGCCCGCTGTTCGCTCTTCTCCTCACGTTATTACGCCTCCTGTTCGTGTTGAGGGAACCCCTGTTTACACTGTTCGCAGGTTGCTGGATGTTCGACGCCGGGGTCGAGGTCGGCAGTTCTTAGTGGACTGGGAGGGTTATGGGCCGGAGGAGAGGTGCTGGGTACCATCCCGGGATATCCTGGATCAGTCACTTATTGATGACTTCCTCCGGTCCCGCCAGTCCTCCTCCTCTGTGGCGCCAGGAGGCGCTGTTGGAGGGGGGGCACTGTCATGATCTGGGTGCTTTCATTCACACTCTCTTTCACGCGCACACACACACACACACACACACACACACACACACACGCTCTCACATACGCTGGCCATTAACACTCATTTACTCTTACGCACACACCTCTACTATCTAATCATGTTATTCAGCTGAGGCTCCTTACCGTCCCACCTTACCTATCTCTCTCACCACCTGTCTCTCCTTTCATACTGATTACTTCTCTATATACCCGCTCTTCTTTCTATCTGACTTCGCTTGAGTATTGAATTTATCAGAGTTGTCTTTATGGTTGACTGACCCTTGTTCCTGTCGTGTCCCAGTCTTGTCGTGTGGTCCTGAACACTGTGTTGCTACCCCGGGCCAGAGATATTCGCTGCCTGCTTGTCCTGTCCTGAGTGTGAGTTGCTCCAGAACACCTGTTAAACCTTGCGAACTCTACCAGTCCGTCGGAGAGACCTACCGGTGTTGCCACACCCTGAGAATCCTCTGTTCTATATTATTGCTGCTTTATTAAGACTCTTAGTTTCAAGAACTACTTCGAGTGGTTTTCTGTTCCCTTTTGTGACTGCTTCAGGTTCTGTTATCACCATCAAGCAACTATTAAAGTGACTGTTTCTCCGCATTGCTGTGTTGTCCGCTTATCTTCATGACACTGATAATAATCATAAATGTTTCTCGAGCATCAAATCATCATATTAGAGTGATTTCTGAAGGATCATGTGACACTGAAGACTAGAGTAATGATGCTTGTGATGATGCTATATATGTGAGAGTAACGGAGCTGATCCACTTGTCCGTGCGACACTCCTGTCGCGCTGCGCTCCACTATATTCCTATGGGTGACTGAGCTTTCAATGTTGTTATGGAAAGGGGTGATTAGGGGTTCCTGTCACATGACCTGCGGTGCGTTTGCGGCATTCTGAAAAGTTTAGATTTTTTTCATCTCGTTGCGCCTGGTAAAAAAATTTGCGCGTCGCTTCAATTATGAGCGCGCTTGCCGCCAATTTACATTTGAACAAACTTGAGCGCGCAAAAGACGCCATATGTGAACGGCCTCTGGCGAGCTAGCTCATATCAAGCCACGAGCGACTGGTAGCACGCGAGCGACGAGTTGGAGACCCAGCAGCGCTCCGCTTTGTAGGCTACAACTCCATACTTTTTTACTACTTTGTAATAACTTTCTGCGGCCAGCGTTTCTGGAAATGAACGAGGGTAAACACTTTTTTAGACCTGTCACCTGACTAAATGAAATTTAAGACCTAGGATGGAAATCTGGCCGTTTTTAAGACTTTTAAAAATACGGGATATTTTACGGGAAAATACTAAAACGGGAAGACAGCGGGAAAATAGTTAAAATACGTGAGAAACCCGGAAAAAACGGGAGGGTTGACAGCTATGCCTCTGTTCTGATATGCTACATTTCCCGCTGGCTCAAAACCACGCCCATAGCGGTAAACCCCCGTCAACGTACCAATGTGGGGAGGCGTCGCGACACCACGCGACAGTCGTGTCGGACAAATGGATCAGCACCGTAATGCCATCATTTTTAGGTGTATAAGTGAATAATAATAAGAGTAAAGCTCTGGTAATGTGTCGATTACTGAGATTTATGGCGCTTTCACACTAGCACTTTTGGTGCTAGAGTTTGGTTTGATGTGAACGCTGTCAAACCAAACCGCGGAAGTGAACCACTATTGATGACGTATAATGTGGTCGTCAGGGCAATCGTCTGTCGCACACGCGTCACTTTCAAAATGAGCGGAAAGGGTTTACTTCGGTCTTTCGATGAAACTGAAACCTTGTTAGCTGTATGGGCTGACAAAAACATACAATCACAACTGGAAAACACACATAAAAATGCTAACATTTTCTAAATGGACAACATTATTGGTTCTAGGCCCACAAGTGACCCTCAAAACATAATCGAATCACATCCACCGACACCATCCCTCCATGACACCCCTGACGACCAACAAGAAGATCTGTCAGCTCCAGAACCTTCATCCCAAACTACAGATGAGCTAACGAGCCGTGAGTAACGCTATATTGCTCTAACCTGTGGCTTATGTTATTGCTAAATGTACAATTAATAAAATGGACATTAATCATGAATGCATAATCCTATTCTTAATTTTGTTAGTAACTGAAAGCATGGTGTAAAAACAAGCAGTTTATTGCGTTTCTTTTTTAAAAATGGTAATTAATGTTTCATCTGTATATGAGTAGCAGACACGCTTTGGATAATGTATCAATATTTCTGGATAATGTGTTTATAAAGCAACAGGGAAAATATGTATTGGTCCAGTTATTGGACACCATTTCTTTTTCTTGTTAACTATTTAATCACGTTTGTCTTTACTAGGCTAGAAAGCAGTTTAGTTAAGGTCTTCAGAAGAGAATACTTTAGTTTGATGTTGTGTGTGTTTAAGGTGCTTTCACATAAGCAGAGTACGCCCAACAATACATAGGCTATGCTTTCTTCTGTAATTGTTTAATGGTGTTCATGTTTTTTCATCAAAAGTTAGAATCTGGAGCACTTTTTGTTGACCTTACATTGTTGTTCAGATATTACTATAACTTATTTACAGGTTTACTCTTCATATGGAGCAGTGCTTTTATCAGAACATGTCTAGAAGTGTTTAATAATCGGCTCACCTACTGTGCCTTTATTCTGAGTTCAGATCTATTCTTGAGCTGCTTATTGTACTTTCAATAAAAGTTCTTGACATGTTTCTTGTCTCCCTTCTTTTTTATTGACAGATTAACTTATAATGTGAACAAGTTGTTGTCATACAAAACAGCAACATGAGTTGTCAAATACACACACACTTGCATTGATATATTAAAGCAATAGTACATTTCTCTAGTCTAGCTCACATATAGAGTATCCAGTAGTGATTGTACAGATCTTCCAGCTCTGTTTAAAACATATTTCATACAATAACCTTAATTAATGAATAAAGATGAATAGAAAATGAAATGCAGCCAAACAATGTTTAAATTATGAACTAAATTATGACAGTTAAAGGAAAGTTCATGCTTAATTCACTAAATCATGTTTTAATCATTTTCAGTATTCAGTTATCTTATCAAAAAATGGAAAGCACAATTAAACACTTGAGAAATAAGAGCATAGGACATCTCTAGTTGAGTTGGCAGTGTTGTTTGACTGAAGGTCATTGAATCATTGGACTCATTTACTCCATCATTGTCTTCATCATTGTCTTCATCATAGTCCTCATTGTGAATGTCACAGTAAGTGTGAAGCACACGACACACAGTGATGGTAGTGTTGATATGTTTGATGTCACAGTCGTCCCTCTTCATCTCCCCTTGAGACGGCCCAAAGCTCTCTCGATGGTCATGCGTGCCTTGCTTAGCCTGTGGCTGAAGACAGCCTGTGCCGGTGTTGTTCCTCTGTGTTCTGCGTATGGTTTCATTAACCCTTTGAGAAGAGGATACGCAGCATCCCCTAATAACACTATAGGCACATCAACATCATTAAATCTGTGTGTGCAGTTAGGGAACAGTGTACCATTGTGGCCCCTCTGGTGAAGCGATGAATCTCCAAACACCCCGGCATCGTGAAGCTTGCCTGGCCAGCCTACGTTAATGTCCCAGAAGCTCATTCGATGGTCCACCACACCTTGTAGAACGACTGAAGGGAGAGCAATCGAACTCGGGTTCGGAACAGGCAATCGAACCAAGTGTGAAAGCGCCCTTATATATTCTACATGAGCGCACACTGGACTGTCCTGTTTAACACACGAGGGCCGTATAATCGACTATGAACAAAACGATTTAATGTAAAACACTTTTCATTTTTTTCCATTCCTGGAGAGACTTGATGTGACTGATGTCTGGAGGACCAAATTCACTGACACTAAAGCTTTTACCTGGAGAAACAAGAGCGCTTCTCATTCCTCTCATATAGACTTTTAGCTGATCTCTGAATCTACTGATATTCACAGTATTTTAGTTGATATTCTTCACGTCTCCTGACTGACTGTACGGCTATCTAGGTGTAACCGTGACATTTATGCCTAACTTAGTCCCGACTACGCCACCGGGGTTATATACCCACGGAAATAACAGCAACACAAGTTCAAATAGACAATACTTGATAGAAGAACGAGGACGTGACTTTCAAGCTCAAATAATTTTATTGACAATGAAGCATAATTCTCTAAAACAAGCACTTTCAACTATTAATAATATAAAAAGAGGAATAAGAACTTAATACACATGGACGTTAGGTCCATTATTAAATTTCACAGCCCACCCGTCTTACAGTAGGAGAGACCAAGCCTGTGTGAAAAAGAGGAAAAGTCATTGGGCCACGGACCCGCCGCCCTAAGAGTACAAACCACACGTGCACGGTTCTCAATGAGATTAGTAAAACCACTTCTAAGAAAAGTACAGTGAATAATACAAACCACTCTACACTCCCAAACCAATACACATGCAGTGCAGGAAATCTCACGCCACATGCAGTGAAGGGAAAGGCCCAGACGACCCCAGAGAAAGACACTCCCACACAGGCTGGCCAGGGTTCGTACACTTTTTCCAAGGTCAAATTCAAGCACTTTTCAAGCACTTTCCAGGTCCATTTTAAAGCTTTTTCCAGCACCTTACACTACCGTAAATTACATACCAATACATAGTTAAAATTATTATTCAGTGTCACAACACCGGAAGGAGACGGAAAAGGTCAGAACGTCAGGAGGGTGTGCTGTCTACTGACTGTTGCGCTATTTATAGTGAAATAAACACACGCCCACCCCGTACAGAATCCTTATTCACTCGGTCATATAGGCATAAAAAAAAGAGAAAAGTTTGGTTCCGGCTGGTTGTCAGTTGAGGTCATGGGTCGGTAGGGAATTTATTATTTTAGTTATTTATTGTTTCCCCATTGGCAGCAAGGGATAGGTAGGAAATTTTTTAAAAAAAATTAATTTTACTTTACAGTAGCGATGGATGCTCTATTTTTTCATAACATAGCCTACCTGTACATGTACTCTACCACCTTGTGTGTCCCAGCATGTTACACACACACACACGCACACACTGATTTTAAATGTGTGTACTTTTTTCTACTCCTAAAAACCAGACATCTCAAGCAATGTTTCATCTAATACCTTTACTAGTATTAACCTCAATACAAACCTTCTCATGAAAACCTTCACAATAAAATGTACCAGTTCAAAACGTTGAGCTTAAGCCGTACCACTGAGGCATGAAAGGAAACGTACGGCAGCCATTGACACTGCTCACTTCTGCTTCCCGTATTGTCATGGTCACAAAAGACAGAAGCAATGTTGCAAGTAAAAACTCAGAGTGTTTATTAATGATGGTAGAAATAGGGTAGGGTAGGGTATCCGGTAGTGGATGAGCAGCTGATGACACAGGGACTGGATGGTCAGCGAAGTGTCCGTGAAGTGAAGTGATGCAGACGTGACGACCCAAGTGAAGACCAAATCCAAGTGAACAAGAGACAGGAACGGGAACGGGAACGGGAACAGGAACAGGAACAGGAACAGGAACAGGAACACACGCGGGAGACATCAAACAACGTTCTGACAATGAGAGAAAAGTGCGGTGAGGTTTTAAAGGTGCATGAATGAGTTGCAGCTGGAGCGCTGAATGAGATCAGCTGGATCGCTGATCAAGCGGAATGAGCGGTAACGCCCACTCTCACACACCCAGACACACAAAACAACAGTTACACGAGACACGAAGGAAACAATGAATCTATGAACCGTGACACATATGGGTTGCTCCTTCATTTTCTTTCTCTTCTCTTCATTGTATCCTTCAAAGCTCCAGCATGATGGAAGAGGAATCACATCTCCGTCATAGTGAGACGCATCACGTATCACAGTCTGCTGGTCTGTGATCTACCAAAGGCAATTTGTTAATGTCTGAAAATACAAAGAAACAAAATGGTGTCAGGAATTTAATATTAAAGTTGTTTTTTAATATGACTCCTTTTTTATACGTTTAATTTTAGTACAAATACAACAGAAGTGTATATTGCGCAGATATGTTTAATACATGGCTCAAGAGTGAAGTCAGTCTACTGTAGGCCTAGAAGGATCAGATAGTGCATGTGTGAAGCCTATTCAAGTTCACATTGTGACTAACATGTAGCTTCTACTATTCTGCCTAACACAAAACTATTTTAATATATGTGTAGGCCCTAAATGCATACAAATTGATTATGATATGATATGAAAAATATCTTGCGAGAGCCTGTGGCTAAAGTAGAAAAGTGGAACTCTTTAACAAATGTCATAATACCATAATTCCAATATTATAATCCACTTGGTGTGTGCTCTCTGAAGAGAAAAGCCCACTCGCAGGCTCCCCAGAATGCAATTGTTCAGCTCGTCTTTTTTGGTCTGTACAACTTTCGGCGGGGGCAAATGAGTAAGTGTCTGTGCAGGAAACAGCATCTCGAATGCGGACGGAGTCGGGGTACTTTGAGCCGTGGAGGGCAGAGGTTCTGGGGCGCACTTCAGTGCTAAACACCTGAACTGAAAGAAGGACATGACACAAACCCAGCTGGTGAGAGCGGGTCGACACCACATCGCTGGCTATGTCTGTCCATTTGTCAGCTCTGTCAACTTTGCCGGCAGCGGATGATACGAATGTACAAGAGCACTGTTTGACTTCTTGAAGCACGTTTTCAAATGATTTTAAACCCAATCTCACAATTTTGGTTGACATGCTAGTGTTGCATGGGCAAATAATCGACACATTACACACGTCCATCATTGTAAAAGAAAGAATAATATTGTTATGTTGATACGTTAAGGACTGGGCTAAAGTTAGGCTACTGTATATTACTAACACGGGTGATTCCAACTCTTACTCTCCTTCTACACATTATACATTATTTACTGTGCATATTCGTTCTCGCCACCTACTGGCAACTATTCAGAACACACCTAAAGTCACCAGTGCCTTTGTAAGTGACGACAACGGTGTGTGAACGGACGTGTAGCTGCCTCCTGTGTTAGCGTTGCTGGAGGACAACAGGCATCTAGCGTCGCAAGAGTGCTGTACAAAACCGTAAATTATAGTTCGCCTCAAAGTTTTTTTATTTGTGTATTTATCTGATTTGTATTATTTCTTCCCCAAGCTCATAAAATAAATTTGGGTCGCACATAAATTGACAGGGTCGGTCGGAAACCGGAAGCAAACACACTTTTGTTTTAATGCCCTATATAGGCTGCGTTCCAGTCCACTTTTAGACACGCACTTGCGAACTTCCCTAAGCACTTCCCCTTGGGGGAATCCCTGCCGCCATTTTGAAGTGCGTTCCACTTCGTGAAGTGGACGAGGGAAGTTTATATGGACAGACCCTCGTTCCCTCGATTTTGACCGAGGGAGCGAGTCTGCTTCAAATGTACACTTCAGGCACCTATATGTCCCACAATGCAGTACGATTGTGACGTCACCACATATCTCATCTAATCACCACCACAACAGACAACTCTATGATATATTAATTATATATATTTTTTGTTTAAAACAACCTAAACACACATAAACATTTGGATGCTGAATTAAACAAATTCTTAAAGGAAAAAAAAATTTAAATAATAAATCAACTCCACAGCTGATTCCAAGTGATCAAGGGCTTAGGACGTTCCAGTTCAGACCATTGCTGTTTCCGCCAGTAGTGGGCACTCGCAATGACGTACATCCGAGTGAACGAGACGGAGGGAAGTTTGCGAGTGAAGGGCATGACAGTTTTGGACTGGAACGCAGCAATAGAGACTATAGCTCTCTGTAAGCACTTCATACTGGAAGTGAAATATCTGTCTTCCCAGTTAATACAGAACGTTCCCCTAATGTTATTTTTTGGTTGTTTTTTTGGGAACCAAATACTTACGTTAGGGGAACGTTCTTTTTTGGTTTTATTTTTATGTAACAATAAAATAACGTTCCCAGAACGTTGCTGGGTGGTTACCATAAAAAATAATGTTCTGGGAACCATAAACTAACATTCAGAGAATGTTCTGGGTACCAAAAACTAACGTTATGGGAACCAAAAATTGTTAGCTGGGTTATATCTCATAATACCATTAAGCTTAAAATTAAATATTTTGTTAACCATTATTGTAAAATAGCTGTAATGAACGCTGTTTTAGTAATAATTGGGAGTTAGTTAAATGTGATATTGGTAAATGAATGAGAAACTAAGTGAGTAAAACTGAGGAAAAGGCAGTAATTAATGAAACTTCTGCTCTTATAATCACAGACCCCTGGAAATCTCTCAGATGATCAAACTGTTTGCTTCATAAATGACAAAACCAGCTTGATGATATTTACAGATGTAAAGAGAAGTCTAACGCCATTATTACAGCATTTCTGAGCTTAGAGATTGAGGAAGTCATGATGTCACACACTCCAGTATACAGTAGGAGGCGCTAAACATCCTTCACGACAGAACTAAACCCGCCAGAACACTGAATGAAGAAGAAGAGAGATGGGCGGGGTTTATCGTTGATATCTGAGCCCTCTGCGCATGCGCATTCAGAAACCGAAAGTAAAGAAGATCCTGAGGAAATGTAAATTCACCTTCAGAAGTCTTGAAACATATATAGTTATCACATCACGGTAAGTTCATTTATCTGTTTCAGATACCATGCCATATTATTGTACAATGTTTTCGCGTTGCTATCTTATTAAACTCGATCTTCAAGCGTTTTTGAAAAAGTTAAATGGATTTAATTTGACAATTTCACAATTTGTGAAACATTATGACTGAAATCTGAGTTGTTGTAATTCATAGTGATTGTATTTCTTGCATCTGATTATTTAACTGCATGAAAACTCATTATTGTGGAGGGAGAGCAACTATTAATCATTATTAAAGTGTAACCGGCTGGATGTGGAAGAGTTCAGAGAGTTCTTCATCAAATGTGCTGATCAGTCAGTGTGATATGAGCTCTGACACAGAGAAGCTGTCAGTGAGTCTCTCTACAGCAGCAGAAACACATGAAGCTTCTGAACAGAGAGAGATTCAGGCTTTTCCTCCTGCTGTTGAAGTTCAGTGTTCAGTGAGACTCAAGAGCATCAGTGAGACACTGACGGTGGGTAATGGAGACTGAAGCACTGATCCACTTCATCTCAGAGGTTCACATCTGGCCTTTGTGCAGTCAGACCAGTTCCTCCACAGTAAACCAGTACTTTATGGACTCCAGAAGAAAAGGATCCTCCACAATCTGCTGCAACTACAGTCTGAACACACACACATCTCTAGAGAGTCGTTGTGTGTGTAGTATTGGGATTTGATTTTACTGGAATAATCTAAATGTTATGTAAGATTTTTTTCTCAGTGTTTCCTTATGCAGATCTGAAGTCAGTTTCTCATTATGGAGAACAGAGAGAGCTGTGAGAGATCTTCATCTCCAGATCCCAGCTGTGTGTCTGTGAAGAGTGACGAATCCATGGAAAAGCCTCCTTTATTCAGTAATGAACCAGTGACCTCTGACCCCAGTGATAAAGCAGTGACCTCTGACCTCAGTGATAAAGCAGTGACCTCTGACCCCAGTGATGAAGCAGTGACCTCTGACCTCAGTGATAAAGCAGTGACCTCTGACCCCAGTGATGAAGCAGTGACCTCTGACCTCAGTGATGAAGCAGTGACCTCTGACCTCAGTGATAAAGCAGTGACCTCTGACCTCAGTGATGATCCAGTGACCTCTGACCTCAGTGATAAAGCAGTGACCTCTGACCTCAGTGATGATCCAGTGACCTCTGACCTCAGGTGAGTGTAAACCTGTAGTGGTGAATTAACTGTTTTATGGGAGTCACACACACACTGAATTCACACAGAGAGATGAGATATTTTAATAGGGCTGCAACTAATGTTTATTTTTATAATGGATTAATCTGTTGATTTATTTATTTATTTTATTATTATTCTTTCAATGAATCAGATGAAAAATCCCAAAAATAAAATTGATTTGAATTCTTGAAGATGTATGTATTTATATATATATATATATAAAAAAAAATTATCCACTATTTTAAAAAATATTGTTCCACATCATCCATTATTATCCATGTTATCAATTAGTTATTGCAGCACTAATTAAATAAATGAAACGGCAGACAGGAAGAATTATTTCTTTGTGTTTCTCAGGATCTGGAGTCGGAGAGCTATGCAATGCAAATAGTGTTGAACTAAAACTGAAATGAAACACATTAATTGTACAGAAAATACAAGATTGACAAGATTGTGTAGATTTAGATTTTAATTTATGTTATTTTTCTTGATCTTAAATCTGTGCGCTTTTGTTTTTCTAGAGTTTATAGAGATGATCAGACTGGAGACCAGGATTCTCCTCAACCAGTGAATGATGAACTACAGAGAGTCAAACACAGACACAAAGCCAGCATGAAGAACAAGTATGAGAGATTATTTGAGGGACTGAAACTCCAAGAGAATGAAACCCTCCTGAACAGGATCTACACACAGCTCTACATCATAGAGGGAGAGAGAGAAGGAGTGAATGAAGAACATGAGGTTTTACAGATGGAGAAAACAGCCAGAACACAACACTCACAAGACACTCCAATCTACTGCAATGACATCTTTAAAGCCTCTCCTGAACCAGGACGCCAGGAGAAAGAGCAGATCAAGACTGTTCTCACTAAAGGCATCGCTGGAATCGGGAAAACCGTCTCTGTGCAGAAGTTCATTCTGGACTGGGCCGAGGGAAAAGACAATCAGGATGTAGATTTCATGTTTGTGCTTCCATTTCGAGAGCTGAACTTGATCCGAGATCATCAGTACAGTCTTCACAGACTTCTGCTGGACTTTCATCCTGAACTTCAAGATCTGGACTCAAAGATTTATGAGAAGTGTAAAGTTGTGTTCATCTTTGATGGTCTGGATGAAAGCAGAATCACACTGATGTTTTCAGACGCTCAGGAAGTTTCTGATGTGACTGAGACTTCATCAGTGGGTGTGTTGATGTCAAACCTCATGAAAGGAGATCTGCTTCCCTCGGCTCTCATCTGGATCACCTCCAGACCAGCAGCAGCCAATCAGATCCCCTCCAAATACATCCACCGTCTGACAGAGATTCAGGGATTCAATGAGCCTCAGAAGGAGGAATATTTCAGGAAGAGAATCAGTGACGAGCATCAAGCCAGCAGAATCATCTCACACATCAGAAGAGCAAGAAGCCTCCACATCATGTGCCACATACCCGTCTTCTGCTGGATCTCCTCCACTGTGCTTCAGAAGCTCCTGGAAGAAGATCTGAGTGCAGAAATCCCTCAAACTCTGACTGAAATGTACATCCACTTCCTGCTGATTCAGATCAACATGAGGAATCAGAAGTATGAAGAGAGAGCTCCAGAGAAACTCCTGCAGTCCAACAGAGAAGTGATTGTGAAACTTGCTGGAGTGGCTTTCCATCAGCTGATGAAGGGCAATGTGATGTTCTATGAGGAGGACCTGATTGAGAGCGGCATAGACGTCACTGACGCCTCAGTGCATTCTGGGATTTGCACTGAGATCTTTAAGGAGGAATCTGTGATTCATCAGAGGAAAGTCTACAGCTTCATTCATCTGAGCGTTCAGGAGTTTCTCGCTGCTTTCTATGTGTTTTACTGCTATTTAATGAAGAACAAGAAACCACTGCAGCTTCTGGGTGTATTCAGGTCTGATGAAGTCTCTCTGTATGATCTACTAAGATCAGCAGTAAATAAAGCCCTCAGGAGTAAGAATGGACGGCTGGATCTGTTCCTGCGGTTCCTGCTGGGCGTCTCACTGGAGTCCAATCAGAGACTCTTACAGGATCTACTGACACACACAGAGAACAGCTCAGAGAGCATCAGGAGAACCACACAGATCATTAAAGACAAGATCAAAGATGAGGATGATGATGATGAAGATACAGATGATGATTATGAGGAGATTGATGAGGATGATGATATTAATGATCTCTCAGCTGATCAATCCATCAATCTGTTCCTCTGTCTGCTGGAAGTGAAAGATCAGACTCTGTTCAGAGAGATTCAGGAGTTTGTGAAATCAGACAAACACTCAGAGGAGAAACTCTCTCCGTCTCACTGCTCAACAATCTCCTACATGCTTCAGATCTCAGAGGAGGTGCTGGATGAGCTGAACCCCATGAAATACAACACATCAGCTGAGGGGAGAAGAAGACTGGTACCAGCTGTGGTCAACTGCAGAAAAGCTCTGTGAGTGTTTAATCATTAATAGCTAAAGAATCCTTTTTAATAATGCATCTTACATCTTTACAGGGGTCATGACTAGTGTTGTCACGATACCAAAATTATTGTTTCGACACCGATACCAAGTCAAGTATTGCGAATAAAAATATGAACAGCGATTATATTAAACAATGTTTAATATTGGTAACATATGATAAGCCTCATTGGTGATATATTTGACATATGGGGAGAGAGTTGTGGAAGGCCTATACTTCATGTTAAACATAAATATATAGCAGCAAAGACAACCTCGGCAGTGTTGACGGCAAAATAGGCTACAGAATAATTTGTTCTGTATTGAGAGGTGCAGTATTTGAAAATCGATAATATTTTTTTTAAATTACATTTATATTGTATTTATGTCAAACCCTAGAGACTTTCAAACATCAAAATGTAATTTATTATTATGTATTCGTGTCAAAATGACATAGAAACATCTATTCTATATTGCCTGGAAACACTTCCAACACGCTTGCGTGTCGCGTGAAAAATAGGCGTCGGTTCTATTTCCAGCATGTAACGTTATGCGTTTTCCGCGCACCTTCGAGCTGCGCCCAGACGCGTGTGTCACGCAGGCAGTTAACATGGGAGCCGAAATAAAAACGGACACGCCACGCATCAGTGTGTCGCCGGCCTTACAAATCTGGAACGCGGTCATTCTTAGAAGTATCGATACTAATAAATTTAGGAATCGTGACGTTTTTAATTTCCGATTTACTTTTGAAGTATCGGTGCACCGTGCAACAGAGCAAGGTAGGCAAAGTACTTCCATATGTCACTCCTCGCGTCATCTTTTTCTACGAGTCGTGGACCACTTGTGCTCGCACATGCAGCCATCTCGCTTGCTGTAGTGTTTTGTCACATGACACTGACAGCGGCAGCTTCTTTGCTGCGTGCGTCAGGAAAAAAACACAGACGTCCATAGACGTTTGTTTTTTTAAGTATTGATACTGATAAATCGTGACGTTTTTAATTTCCGAGTATTGCGATACTTTTGAAGTATCGGTACACTGTGCAACACTAGTCATGACATGGAGTTTTACATTATTTATTATATTCCCTGAGGTTCACTTATACTAGTGGAGCCAAACTCAGTTCCCTAGAGCTCAGGTTTCCAAACTCTGGGTCGCCAGGATGATTTAAGGAGAATGGAGTTACATTTATAATAAAATACAAATAATCATTTGTTTTCATAAAGTCATAGTCTATAGGGCTGTATTAAAATAATAAATATGCTAAATATATTTGACTTAAATAATTAACAGATTAACAAAAGAAAAGAAAAGCTGTGTGACAGTATTCTGCTGAGTTTGGTTTATTTCTGTGAAGCGCTCCACAAACTAGTTGACGGGAAGGAAACCGAGACGACAGAAAACACATCCTGTTTGTTTATTTTACAAAGCCACAGTGTTCTGGTTTATTATGAGTGTACACAAATTAATTAAAATACTTAATAGCAGTTTTGAATAGAGATGCGCCGATCCGATACTCACTATCGGCATCCAAATCTGATATTGTGCGTATACTATTCTGTGTTATTGTTAAGCCTCACAAAAGCTACAAAAACATTATAAAGAACCGTCAACTTTTCGTGCACTATATTATAAGTGTTCTAAAGCCACTCCATAGTTTAATGTGATAAAGTGATTTAATGATTAATACTGAAGTCGTTAAACTCAAGTAAGTGCTTCCCTCCGCTGCGGCTGTCAGTCATTCTCCATCCAGCACTCAAACAGCGCGCCGCGTTCGGTTACGGCAGTCAACATGATGAAACTCTCTCCAAGATGAGTCAATGTTACTATTGTTATACTTGATCTGTAGAGAAAGGTCTATGGTTTCGCATGAAATGACTTTATCTTTCTGGAGTTTATTGCTGTTCATGTAACTTTCTCCCGGTGTCTTTTAGATCACCACACTGGAGTAGAGAGCGCTATACTTGTTCTTCACGCGCACAGTAACTGACATGTTTAAACTGTTAAAAAGAAAAGACTCAATAAACCATTGCATTCATATAATACTGGAACTACGCATCAAATCTCTTCCCTTTTTGCTTTGAGGTTTTCAATGTGAAGCGCTGTGACTCCATGTTGCTTCAAGCGCATCATTCTGCACACGGGATACGCATAAGCGCTTTGTGCCGCTCTGTATTGGAGCCTTTCATATTATAATACTTTTGTGCAATGAAAGATTATTTATAGCCTTTCTTGTTCTGTCCTATCTATAATATGTTGCTGCCTCATTAAACAGCTGTGCTAAACATTTAAAAGAAATGTCTTTTCATTTTACAGTATATATTAGAAATGAATTGTTTTTCACGAATGTATTTTACAGCAATACAAAGAGCAGTGAGTAACATTTAACAGATTTAGTGCTACACTTATTCACTTTTTTGTTCTCCATCTCCACTAAATAATGTTTTTCACTAAATGTTTAGATTTTATACAATTATTGTAACTTTTGCTGTTGAATTTAACTAAAATAAATATAATGGGTCAATATGGATTGTCAATTTAAAAAAGAAGAAAAGGTTGCTCTTAAAGTGTGGAAACCACTGCCCTAGAGGATCACGGTTTAGCTTCAATCCTAATTAATCAAACCTGATACAGCTAATCAGGAGCTGAGTTTGGCACCCCTGATTTGTACTGTTAATAATCCATAAATCTGAATAAAGATTTTCCAACCTCATTCTGACCCTCTTTCTGAAATGATCCGTGTTCAAGCGGCGGCTCTCAGTAAACACCAGTGGTATAATTTGCTAATGTCACTGCATAGGAAAAAGTATCAATGCCCCCCCTGTGTTTTTGAAAACACCCGTATAAAACGGCCATTTATAGACAGAATTATTAAACTGCTTACGTTTTTTTTAATCAAAATACTTTTGCTTTGAGATCAAGCTGCTGTCAGATCCAATACAGTTGCTGCTTTATCTTTGCACAAGTTTCTTTGCAAACTCTCTCTGAAAAACTCAAAAACTATTTGCTGATGTGAATGTATTTGCCCATGTGACGTCACAAAACCCACAATATTCTAACAAGCCATTTTTGGAGCTTGGTTGAACACATTTTTTTTTTTGTCTTTTTTTTTACATTTTAAGCTGTGAAACTTGCCGGATGTTTCAATGGTACAAAGACCTCTTATGTCAAAAGAATTTAGTAATTTGAATACAAAATTAAATGTTAAAAAAGAGCAAGCGCTTGTGGAAAGGAGAAAGCGGTGCGAACTGCGCTCTCCATGATGACGAGGAAGTATCAGCAAAGAATTAATTGATTTCTAGCCCTTGCATTAGCTTTACTACTAGATAGATATATTTATGGAGATGAGAAATAAAAAGCCGTCATTAATATCATTAATATCAGTCCGTCAGTAAAGCAGTTCTAGGCTTATTCTTGGCTGGATAACTCCTAAGGGTTTAAAAAGCCCTCTTAAAATTAAATATGAATGCAGTTTTGGATTAAATAAAAGTACAGTCAAGTCAAATAAAACACGTTTTATCTCCTGTATAGTTTGGTAACACTAGTCAAGTCAAGTCTATTTGTATAGCGCTTTTCACAATACAGATTGTATCAAAGCAGCTTCACAGTATTAAATTAAAATAATACAACAAGGTTTGTTTCTAGTGGAATTTATTGATTGATAAAATCAAATTAGATATCCCAGAATATCCCCAACTGAGCAAGCCAAAGGCAACAGTGGCAAGGAACTGAAAAACTCCATCAAGTGACCTAATGGAGAAAAAAAAACCTTGGGAGAACCCAGGCTCAGTCGGGGGCCAGTTCTCCTCTGGCGTTTATGGACTAGAGGCCGGATTGTAATTTGAACTGTAAGATTAAAAATATTATATGAATGCCTGGCTGAAGAGATGCGACTTTAATCTAGTTTTAAACTGGGAGAGCGAGTCTGAGCAACGAACACTACCAGGAAGGCTATTCCAGAGTTTAGGAGCTAAATGTGAAAATGCTCTCCCTCCTTTGGTGGTTCTGGATATCCTAGGTATGACCAAAAGCCTCGAATTAAGTGATCTTAAAGAGCGCGATGGATTATAGGGCGATAGAAGATCCGTTAAATAGACTGGAGCTAAGCCGTTTAGGGCTTTATAAGTCAGTAGCAATACCTTGTAATTAATACGGAACTTTATAGGTAACCAATGCAGTGATGATAAAATCGGTGTTATATGATCATATTTTCTTGATCTAGTAAGAACTCTAGCGGCTACAATACACTACAATAAGATACCATTCATTAACATTACTTAATGCGTTATCTAACATCAACACATTGAGTGAACAATATATTTTTTCAACATTAATTAATGTTTGTGAATGTTATTTAAAGGCACAATATGTATTTTTTTTGCTTTAAAAATATAAAAAATCACTATATCTATGTTATATATTTTTTAAAGTTGTGTATTTACATTATCCCGACAGTTCCAATTAACTTCTAAATCCAGAGAAATTAATATTTTAATTCGAAGACACGGACCGTGTCTTTATTTCCGTTTTGTCGCCGTCAATGCCGTCATATCCGTGTTGTCTCTGGTTTCCGCTCGTGCTGCCATGGCAACCAGAGCTATGACCCAGAGCCCTCTGATAGTAACCGAACTGACGCGGATAACTGTGTAGTTCGCAATGTCTATTTGCACGCTGTTGTTGTTTCGTTCAAACATTATGGACCATGGCAAGCAGACTTTGGATAAAAAAGGAGAACTAAACCGAGAATCAATATCAGCGCGGTGTTTTCGAGATGCCGAGAGCTCCCATAGACAGTATATAAACGAGAGCTCCACGTCCGAGACTTCGACCGCTCCTACATGTACTTTATTAAACAGGTGAGCACATTTACATAAAACTAATCAATGTTATATAGTTCAACAATGATAAAATGTTAGAATATGATCTGTATGTTATTCTAATGTTCAGCTTACTGCTTACTGCTAGTCTCATACAGACAAACTAACGTTAACACATACATTTCAACACATTCAAATGCAGTTTAGATTGATAGTGTAATGTTAGACCAAGTGAAACAGCGCTGCGTTACCTCACAAGTTTAATTTGTCTAATAAACTGACCTGTGAGTAGTAATTCTGCGTGTAGTTCGGTAGAATGAAATGTCCGTATTCCTTTTATATCCGTGGGACTCGCATCGCGTTTGGTATGGAAGCTTATGTGTAGCAATATTCAATATGAAATGTAATATGCAAAATGACAGTGCAATATGTAAAATGGCAATGCATTTCTGTATTTAAATTTAAATTTTCCCATCATTTGTGCAATGTGTGGTGCAAAATGAAAATGAAAATTCAATTATAAAATTTACATTTGCCATTTCATACACTAGTTTTAATATGTAAATTGAATACATAATTTAACGCTTTATAAGTTGCAAAATTAAAATTAAAATGTATTACAGAAATGATTAGATATGTTTAACATGTTCAAGCAAAAACTGTGGCAAAATTGTAATTTAAATGTTATTTTTTCTTAATTGCATTTACACTCACAGTTAAGACACTTGCGATTGCATTTCCATTAAGTGTCATTCGCAATGAATGTAGCAAAATTCAATGTGCAATTTGAAAATGCATTCTGAGCCGATCACGTGCCCGCCCCGCCCTGTCAATCACTACGTGAAGTTGGCTCCGCCCCCAATCCAATGCAAAACGTCGGTAAAATAGTCCACATTGACCCAAAATAGTCTTGTTTGTGCCGGTTAAAGTTTCGTGTGCTGCTTCGTTGTTTAACCTGCTCCACATTCACCCAAAAAAGGCTAGGTCGATGAATTTGACCCGTCAGATTCCGTGACCATGTACATATGTATTAATACCTTATCAATATGCTTTATAAAATGGAAAGTGACTCGCATATTTCTGCCTCATATTTTATGATTATACAGCTGAATAAACAGAGATGGTCACACATCACATTCGTCACTTTATTGAACATTACAGTCAGTTATAAATAAAGAGCGGGCACATTTATTTTTCGGTAGCTATTAATACCGAATACAAATGGAGCTTTGTCATATATTATGTGATCACAGGGTTATAGGCCTATGCATTTGTAAGGAAAAACAATAGGATCTCCAACATTATTGGGTATTACAGTTAATAGTAGGCTAATAAGAATAAAGATAAGCATGTATCAGACAATGACAATATTTTATACAAAACAAAACCATCAACACAGTCCAGCATCAGACAACAGCAGCGCAGCATGCTGACATGGGTGTCGACGCTTGATAAGGCAGAACATTCTCCCAGACCCAGACGGTCCAACATCGTACTGGTTCTATCACCTGCAGACGCGTAATAATCTTCGGAAACACTACCATTTCTCTGTCCGCGCTCCACTTCATCTGCTAGTGAATGTAACACTCGTATCAGCTCTGCCGCCGCCCTGTTTCCTTCCAACACCTCTAAATATGCACCAAAGCCTATGTTTACCTGTTGCCGAGTTGACGCCTTCACGCAGTGATTGACAGGGCGGGGCGGACACGTGATCGGCTCAGAATGCATTTTCAAATTGCACATTGAATTTTGCTACATTCATTGCGGGACACTTAATGGAAATGCAATCGCAAGTGTCTTAACTGTGAGTGTAAATGCAGAAGAAAAAATAACATTTAAATTACAATTTTGCCACAGTTTTTGCTTGAACATGTTAAACATATCTAATCATTTCTGTAATAAATTTTAATTTTAATTTTGCAACTTATAAAGCGTTAAAATGTATTCAATTTACATATTCAAACTAGTGTATGAAATGGCAAATGTAAATTATATAATTGAATTTTCATTTTCATTTTGCACCAAACATTGCACAAATGTATGGGGAAATTAAAATTTTAAATCAGAAATGCATTGCCATTTTACATATTACATTGTCATTTTGCATATTACATTTCAAATTGAATATTGCTACACATAAACTTCCATAGTTTGGAGCTGATAGCTGTCTCTTAGCAATCCCGAACTGCTTCATATCACAGTCATGATAAAAGCATCGATGTATTCAGTAATCCATATACATCATTAGATCGGTCGGCTTGACGTTGACGACAAAATCCATAATTCTTAGCAAATGTTGCGTCATCAAACTACGCCTTTGTTATTGTAAATAGGTTAGCGACCCCTAGTGGAGAAAAATCCCATACTGTACGTTTAATACAAACACTTGATTGGTCATGTTTGTTCACTTCATTCATTGTGCATTAAATAATGTTAACTTTTGATTTAAAAAAATTTTTTTTAAATTAACCCCAAGGAGAATAATTGCGACAGTATATAACTATTGTTTATTGTTAGGTCATTTTATCTAATGTTATCTAACAAATATAATCTTATTGTAAAGTGTTTTTAATACTACAGTTTCCATATTTGTAACCGTGATATACACTTTAATATATGTAAATTTAATCTAAATTAAGCTTTGGTACCGAAATTGGTACAGAGAACCGTGGATTTTCACTGGTATTGGTACCGAATACTGAAATGTTGGTACCGTGACAACACTAGTCCCCAATTAAGCAAGCCAAAAGCCAATGGCAACAAAGGTGAAAAAAGGCGACAGTGGCAAGAAACCAAAACTCCATCAGGGCCAAATGGAGAAAACAACCTTGAGAGAAACCAGGCTCAGTCGGGGGGCCAGTTCTCCTCCAGCCAGCGAACGAACAGTGTATGATTATGATCCAGGCAGCATTATAGGTCAGAAGTCAGATGGAACTGGATATTATTGTGATTGACCCAATCTAATCTGAGATAAGATTATCTATCTATCTATCTGTCGATGTGTGTGTGTGTGTGTGTGTGTGTGTAGGTTGTCTGGCTGTATGGTGACAGAGGAGGGCTGTGGTTATGTGTCTTCAGCTCTGAGTTCAAACCCCTCACACCTGAGAGAGCTGGACCTGACGAACAATGACCTGCAGGATTCAGGAGTGAAGATTATTTCTGAAGGACTGAAAAGCGCAAACTGTAAACTGCAGATACTGAGGTATTTAATAACATATAAGAGATTATTTACAGTCTGCCGTTCATAATGTTGATGTGTGTCTGAAGATGGTCTGACTGTGTGTGTGTCTGTAGGTTGTCTGGCTGTATGGTGACAGAGGAAGGCTGTGGTTATGTGTCTTCAGCTCTGAGTTCAAACCCCTCACACCTGAGAGAGCTGGACCTGACGAACAATGACCTGCAGGATTCAGGAGTGAAGATTATTTCTGAAGGACTGAAGAGGCCAAACTGTCAGCTGCAGATACTGAGGTATTTAAGAATATATAAGAGATTTACCACACCAACATAGAAAAGAATACAAAGGGAAAAGGGAATCTAACCATTATAATATTTTTGGGGAGTGTCAGAAATTAACCCAGTTTTGTCAAGGGATTGAAGTAAATTTGAAAGCTGTTTTTGAGGTGACGATTCCTTGTAATTGTGAATGTTTACATCTGGCTAATATTTCTTTTGATGGGTGGAATAACATCGATAAGAAACTGATGTTAATTCTTCTGGCAGCCAGTAAAAAAGTAATTACAAAGAAATGGCTAAAACCAGAGCCACTTACAGTTGATGATTGGATTGACATATTACACTATATATATATATATATATATATGTGACCCGTCACGGAAACCAGAGACACAAGTCGGCAGCACAACTTTCGAGCAAAATGAGAAAGAAGCGTTTTTTTTCAAAATTGGTGATTTTCGTTTTTTTGCAGAATCTGTTAGTTGAGATCACGAAGAAGCTTCTCCATGTTTGAGATAGCAGTATTGGTATATTTAAAAGCGTACATTTTGAGTTTGAAATCGGCTTGTTTTTCGGAGATTATAGCACGCAGTAGGGGCGTGTCATTGTCGGTGTGTATTTCCATACTGAATAAGCCGGCGTGGCTACTTATTATGCAGCGCTCTGGCCGGCTCTATCGGATTTCAAAATTCAATGAAGATGGACGCCAATAACATTACGATGTCCAGCAATCGATTTAAATAGTAGGTTACATGGGGTTTAATTTGTCGTGTAATGAGATGTAGCCTAATACAATGTTGTCAGTGCCAATACATAGATCCGCCGATGGAACTAACGTGTATTGTAATGGTACAGTGGTAGAGCTTTGGCCAGCCGTTACAGAGGTTATGAGTTCGATTCCGCCCTCGTGTAGGTTTTTTTTTTCTCGTATAGTTTTTTTCTCTCATCAAAACGATTATGTTCATCAGTGGTTGTATATCAAGCAGGGAGAAGCAAACGTTTGAATTATTTTGTGATTTCAACAGAACGAATAGAGAGTTTCCACAACGGATTGAAGCGCGCGTCGAGTGAAGACAGTGCGGTGTGTGCGCGAGCCACACGAGAAAACACTGTATCTGATTCTGCGCCACTGATCACAGCGGCAACGAGCACTTTGATTACTTGATTTAAAAAAAACACATTTCAGCGCTTTTTGTTTCATGTTGCACGAGTAGGCTACACCGAAGAAAATTCCTAGTCTGTGAAACCTTTCATTGACAATGGCAATAAAATCTATTCTGATTCTGATTCATAGCCTACTCATACCATATACATATACATATACATATACATACATATATATACAGTATATATGTGTATATATATCACATAGCACATCCTGTTTTTGATTTGAACATTGTCTAGAGTTTATCTTATTTTTTATTCAGTGTACACAAAAGTTGCCTATACAGTTTTATCGGTAGATGCTAAGAGACATTTATTTATATATTACCTGTTTGCAACCTTTTTTTTTTCTTTGATGGCACATTTTCCTGACCTTTCTGCTCCCCCCTGTACTTTACAGCTTTACAGGGGGGAGCTTTACAGGGGGTATGGCTTATCTAAATGAGATGTAAATGAGCCTCTATTGTCACTCCCAGCAGGAGAGAGAGGTGAGAACTGCACAATCTTCAGAGGCTGTTTTCTCCCCTTTGAGCTTTTTTGAGTGTCTACCTTCAAATGGCCACAACTTCTCAAAATATTATCAGATTTCCATGTGTTACACATCGTTGGAAAGCTTTCGTTGGACTACACTTTCAGAATCTGAATAACTCAAAATGCCCCAGAACCGACTTGTGTCCCTACTTTCCGTGATCGGTCACATATATATGCATGTGATGGAAAAGATTTCCTTTTCCTTGAGAGCCCAGATAGAATACATTTGTTCAATATGGTAAAAAATGATTGATTATATAAAACCAATTCGCACTGACATTTTTTGAAGCATAAATGGTCTGTAAGGTAATGTTTTTTTTATAATTATAAGTAATAGCTCCCCTTGTTCTTGTGTAAAACACAAAACATCTGTATAAGCTTGAGTATTTCATTTCCATGACCATTGGTAGACATGCTGGGTTATAATGCTGTCTCTGTATTGACATATATGTTTTTGTTTTATTGTAAAGAAGCATTTCTGCCTTGATAAATGTATATATTTGTCCGCTGAAATTGAAAAAAGAACATATAAGAGATTATTTACAATGTGGGATTACAAATTTAAGAATATGTTTAAGATCTGCTGATCCTACTTCCTTACATAACATCACATGAAAAACTAAGGTGAACTACACTGTATTGGGCATTCAAGGTGAACATGATGGCATCAATTTACTGATTAGAAGTCAGCTGTCTAAACATTGTAATAGTCAGGGGTTTTGTTAGTCTTTGATCTTCCAACTAAGAGTTGAACTGTGTGTGAATGTTTACCTAGTCTTAGTTCCCGTGACCATTTGTGTTTATACCATTTGGGGAAGTCAGTTGGGGGTAATTGCCTCTATTGTCTTTAGATGATTAGATTTAGTGATCATCTCTAAGGCTGTGTGTAAGGTCAGCACCTTTAAGGACAGCCCACTGAAATGCCTATAAGACAATATGTAAAGTTACATTAGTCAGACTAGTTGGAAGACCTGCAGCACGCTCAATAAAGAATAACTTCTACTTGAACGAGATCCCAAACGTCTCCTGGTTTTGCTTCGATGAAGGAATAAAAGTTTTCAACAACAGTCTGCCAGTCATGTGAGTTTTTGTTGATGATCTGACTGTGTGTGTCTGAAGATGGTCTGACTGTGTGTGTGTGTAGGTTGTCTGGCTGTATGGTGACAGAGGAAGGCTGTGGTTATGTGTCTTCAGCTCTGAGTTCAAACCCCTCACACCTGAGAGAGCTGGACCTGACAAACAATGACCTGCAGGATTCAGGAGTGAAGATTATTTCTGAAGGACTGAAGAGCCCACACTGTAAGCTGCAGATTCTGAGGTATTTAATAATATATAAGAGATTATTTACAGTCTGCTGGTCATAATGTTGATGTGTGTCTGAAGATGGTCTGACTGTGTGTCTGTAGGTTGTCTGGCTGTATGGTGACAGAGGAAGGCTGTGGTTATGTGTGTTCAGCTCTGAGTTTAAACCCATCACACCTGAGAGAGCTGGACCTGAGCTACAATCACCCAGGAGTCAAGCTGCTCTCTGTCAAACTGAAGGATCCAAACTGCTCATTGCAGATACTCAAGTATGTGGGACAAGCAAGCCTCATTTACACTGCAGGTCCTGATGCCCAAATCTGATTTGTTGCCTATATGAACGTCCGTTTACACGTTCTTGCCCCATATCCGATTCATGTGTTTACATTTGACATACTATCTGAAACGTTGCGCATGCTTAAAGGGGGTTCTTGCACAGATGGACAAACATGAAATGTGCTTGATGCTAGCTTTGCAATATACCGTATTTTCCGGACTATAAGTCAGACTTTTTTTAATAGTTTGGCTGGTCCTGTGACTTATAGTCAGGTGCGACTTGTATATCAAAATTAAGTCATACTGACTGACATGAACCAAGAGAAAACATTACCATCTACAGCCGTGAGAGTACAGATGCTGCTCCTGTAGCCTAGCCCTGACAAAATTACTGAAAACAACTGAAAAACTGTTAACTGAAACATTAACCTAAAGACAACTGAGAAAGACTGAACACAAACAAAATGCCCCCAAAAAGAAAAAAATCTCCATGTTTTCGGTGCTGATGCGATGGTGACGCGTTCATGTAACATGTAAGGGTGGCTCTGCCAATAAAGCTCCTAAAAGCTGTCACAAAGAACCGGCAAAAGTAATGATTATGAATATGTCAAATATAGCAAGGAGACATTTTAATTGTTTATTAATAAACAAGTGTTTTCTGTGTCAGTGTCGGCTGCAAAGATGAAGTTGACGATGCTGACTCGTGATCTTCGCTGTAGTGAAGGCGCCAGAGAGAAATACACATTTCATACAGATTACATAAGCAGAGAGCAGTCTTATTTCTTTTTTTTTTAATTGTTCTGTTTAAAAGTAGACATTTCAAGCTTTCTATATATGTCTCAGCTCTGTGAGGCAAGTAGGCCACCGTATATGCTGAGTTTCGGTTCATTTATGAGATGAGCTCCAGTTCACGCGCCGGCGCCTCCGTGTCGGGATTATCTATTGTCTACTATATTTACTTCTTATTTATTAAATCCAGGCAATTGGTTGATGAAACAGATTAAAATTAAGATACAATTAATACAAAACGAAATTTAATTCAGCATACCATTGGCCAACATGTAATTTTGCTGTATTCAGCACAGACTCTGCTACAATAATATGTGAGCAAAATGGATGTACATGTTTGCATTTTATAGAAAAAAAAATATTATGCCTGGTTAGTACGTTTTGGGAAAAACATTGTCACCGCAATAAGGCCATTTAACACACACTGAATAGTTGTCCATAAGACTTTTGAATGACTATTCTTGTAGGCTAGAATTTTTTCTACAAAATGATGTGGAAATCATTCTGATCACTCTTTCACAAACAGCAATATAATGATTTTAATTTTGCATGTCAGTTTTTGTGTCAGCACAGCTGTATGCGTGGGCCATGAATATTAATGTGATTCACACCAGGGGTGTGACTAAAGACACTCCCCCAATGGCTAATGGCCTATCAAGGTGCTGTGAGGCAGCCTGAACAAAGAATGAGGAATTGATGAATGATTCACTGATGAATAATTACAAAAAGAACAGCATTTATTCAAAATAGAAATCTTTCCCAACAATGGAGAAGAAAGAAAGAAAAAGAGACCAAACTTTTTTTTTTGTATAAAAAAAAAAAAATTTATTCAAAGAATCCTGAAAAAAACTATGACAGGTTATAAAAAAATATATTAAACAGCACAACGGTTTCCAACATTGATTTAAAAAAATAAAATACCTGTGTGTGCTTTGCATGCCACCATTCTTTCATCCACAGCTAAGTTTCTTTTAGGATGATAGATGGCTTTACAAGCATGACGAATAGTGTCCATGAGAGGTTTGACCCTGAAAAGACGGTCATGTTCAGCTGTGCTCCTCTTTCTGTCATTATCCATATCTGCATCTGGGTGACTCGTGCACATTCCATGAAATGGTGCGGTATCTGTCCCGGGACATAACTGTAGCTGGAAAGGGTACGGAGAAAACACTGCTTTGCCGCCAGTAGTCCCTGATGGAGCTGACCTTCACCATGGCCATGTAGAACAGCAGCCCGATGTAGCGGTACATCTCACTGATGCTGATATCTGTCCATTTATATTTGCAATCCTTTGCAGTTGCCTTGGCAGCCTGAGCATTGGTGTTGTGGCACAGAGTTGACACAGCACTTTCTGAAAAAAATGTTTGAATAGACTCAGTTGTGGTCCAGTTTCCCGTGCAGGACGGAGTCACACAGTCTGTGGAACCATGTCAACATCAGACTCTGTTTTCCATGACAGAGTGGACTGCCTGTTGCTTGCGTGCTGGTTAGCCTTGGCTCTCTTCAGGACAGGTGCTTGGACATGTTCATTGTCACATCTGTAAAAAAACAAAACAAAAAAAACATGTGAGCATGCTGATAACACAATTAAAGAAATCACAATGTTGATTGATGATTGAGGACGGAGAAATATCTATTTATGGGCCATAGACCGCGTCACCGCGAGTGTCTGTTGATGGGCCATAAAGACTGCACGCATTTAGTGACGCACGCAATGAACGGATCGTTCGCGAACGACACATCACTACATTTCAAACATTTACACCTGTATTCACAAACATATGTGCATAAGGCAGTGTTAAAGCATGATAAACAGTGTCATAGGCTGACCAAAACCGAACATTTATATAAAAATATAATGTATTTAGACAGTATCACATATTTTACCAGAGGCTGAAATATATTTGCACTAAATCACATTATATAACCTAAGCAGATATTCGCAAACAAGCTACATTACGCATAAGGCAGTATTTTAGCATGATAATCAGTGTCATAAGCTAATCAAAACTGAGTGAAATATATTTCATATACAAATATGTTTAAAGAGTAATATCATATTTAAAAAAGTTTACACTTGAGCATATACACGAATGTTAGGGATATTGTAAGGCAATCGTTCTTGTAAGATGTCAAAAGCTAGCCAAAACTAGGCAAAATATAGTCCTCATCCTCGATACGCGATGAACTATCAGTGAATCTGATAACGAAACTTCGTGTTTTCAAGGCATTGATCGGGGGGCGTGTGCGATGCATAGATCACCTAAACTATTTACCATGTGAATAGCGCCGGGGGCGGGGCGGCCTCAGCTCATTATAGAGATAATGAAGGGAGAACGAAAAAACGGTACATCTCCTTGCTTTCAAACGGATTACATAAGATGGGAATATTTGTTTTTTATATAAATTACTTTTAACATTTAAAAGAAGAGAATCCAAGCTTCATAAAGACATATCTCACGTGTCTGTGTGAGAAGTATTCGCTGAGTTAGTTCATTTTCGGACGCGTTTCAGAATCGACTTCACTGACAGAGAGAAGGCAGAACTCACATCATGTTTATTTTTCTTTATTTGGCGAAAAGCACAACACTTTGTTTTTATTGTGAGTATACACACAAAAATACACACTTAACAGGATGTATGACACAAGTATGTAAGATCAAAATCAACTGAGTATTTTGAGTCTCTTTTGCACTGATAAGAACAGAAACGATCCTATCGCTCGACCTCAGGGGGTTAACATACATATTTCAGGGTTTTATAATCACTGGGTCCCGAATGTGAGGTGGGCTAGTTAGGGGGATTCAGAGAACATTTGGATTTCTCTGATCTACTTGTGTGCATTTTAAGATTGGAAAAAAATTGGATGATTATATTAATTCTCAACATGTACACATTCATTATCTAACATGATGAAAGCGGCTTTAATTTTTCTTATCACTTCACGATGACATTAAACCCATTATTACATGCGTCACTAGGCCTGTTTTCAGTTCAAACTGGCAAAATTAGACAAAAGTTTATTAGTTTGCCTGATTATTTGTGTCATTCGTTTAAAGGAACACTCCACCGTTTTTTTAAATATGTCTTATTCATATTCTTTCATACATTTAGATAGGTGGGTAAATGCATTTTTGTCTCAGTGCATGCATTGTTTTAGTTTGACAGGGTCGGCGCTAGCTTAGCTTAGCACAATGAATGGAATCCTTTGTTGCCAGCTAGCATGTCCTGAGTAAACCCACGTAATTACTTCTTGTGGCCTGCGTATTCACAACGAGTACAAATAGCGATGCAGATTAACACTAGGTGATTTCTTAGGCAGATATTGACTTGGGACTATATTATGGGGAAGCACAGGCGAAGCACGGCTACTTAGGCGAAGCACTGCTACTTGGGCGCAGAGATATCACACAACACATGAAATCCCACGACTTCTGTCAACATACCGGTGTGCAACGAGTCAAAACACAGAAGAACAACACGCGTGACCTGCACCGAGTGTCTTCGCTTTTGGATTGTTTTTTTTTGAGAAGTTACAGCTACAGTTACAGCAAACATGGTAATTATCTGCGTAGCAAAAGGTTGTGAGAACAAGCAAAGGACATACACGAATGTAATGTTTCACAGAATTCCATCGAATGTGGAACTGAGAAATAAATGGCTAGCTGCTCTGGAGATCTGTACTTCAACGCCTCTCTACAAAATCAAACAGTATCGTCTTTGCAAAGAGCATTTTGCACCGGAGGAAAATGGAATATGGGCCCAGAAAGACAGTACTACGTCTGAAACATACGGCTGTCCCCATCCCATCTATTTTCAAAGCACAGGCAGAACAAAGTGCACATGTAAGTTGTCTTTTATTACTCTTCCTTATGTTAATCTGTGTCTTTATTCGGTTGTACGATAG